>JAEMWC010000372.1:200000-305000 GCA_016490735.1 Pachyseris speciosa
AAGTGTAACCGGTTAGTGTCACGCCACCTGATTTGATTAGCCAATAGACCTTTTAGATTTTGTTTTCCCAATGTAGACCATGTCATCTTTCCACTGATGGGATTTGCCTATTGTCTTTTCATAAACTATGCGTACATATGCACGTGAATAAGGCGAAATTTCAAAGAAACAGTTCTCAAGGGTAACATCACATGACTTACATTGGGAAAACAAAACATACAAGCTAAAAAGGTCTATTAAACGTGTTCTTAGAGACGAAGTTGTTTGAGCTTATTTCTTCAATTTTTTGCACATCCAGAGAGCAACGACGACAGCAACGGCAACGAAAGCTAAAATGCTGGCGAACTATCCTGGAGCTAAATTAGTAAAAGCGGCATTGAGGATGGGAAAACCAGAAAGAAGAGTTCGCCGCTATACCATTCTCCACAATACCTAAAATCTGGCCATTTCACGTGTTTGTTTTGCTGATTACGGCAAAGAAATGCACCAAAATGTAAAAAGCACGGGGAGAGCGATGTTTTTTCAGCGTTCATTAAGCCTATTATTTTGAGGCGTTCTCGTTGCCGTCGCCGTCGTCGTTGCTCTCTAATGTGGTTAGCACTCGTTCACAACGTTCAAAAGGACCTTTTTCTTTTATGTTAACTTACATACAGTAAAACGTAATTTAAACTTTAAGTAGTAAGACAAGAAAAATAACTGTATTGAGTTATCTTCTCCTAGCTATAGCCATATCCACTACACCAACCCGGAAAGATGCCAGAGGAGGTAATTTTTATCATATTTATATAGAGTTGCCCATCACAATAATGAAAGCTAACCATTTCCAAATCAGCGCTTAGGCCTAACCAGTGTGGATCAGTGCTAAGCCCTAGACCGCTTCTCCTTTTCTTACTGGATCTCTATTTTCTCAGTTTTCTGCCTAAGAGGTGGGGTTCTGCTGTCGTGTGACGTGACTACTCTGAAGATATGGAATACTATATTGTGTAAACGTGATATGGTGTCCACTGTCCTTTTGAGCATTGTGAACTAATGTAATCATCGGCAACATTGCTGAATGAATCAGTAAGACATGGTTAGACTGTGATTACTGTATTTTCAGGTAACAATTACTTTTACAATCAATTCAAAATACATTTTTGTACTTATATTGAGTGCGTGTTTAGTAGGTACAACTTGCCCTCAAGTTAGTGAAAATAAAAGAGGTCTTCAGTCAAATCTTATCAATGTTACAGTGTACGTTAATGCTGCCTACTCTTTCCACGCTTGGATAGAAAGTTGCTCAGGGCGTATTTTAAACTCATTGATCTTATATCGTTTGACGAAAACTCTTCATTTTTGCCTTGAAGCAATCCGGTTATCTGTTGGGCGTTTGATTTCCAGTCCTGGAAACCCCTTTTCTTTTTGCATCCGACGCTGTCCTCGCATTCGTCTCTCTTTACGGCGCAATCGCTACAGCTGTTAGGATCATGACACATGTCTACACATTGTTGTGCGTAATCATAACAGCAATTGCAGTCAGAACACGTGCTTTGCCCTTCAGTGTGAACGAAATAGTAGATTAAAAGCAATACTCCAAAGTAGGCAGTGGACTTCATCTAAAAGGTGAATAGGGAAATACGTTTAGATCAGGTAACAGTCGAACCTCCTCAGAGTGTTAAAAATTATAATTATTATTGCTTTTGATAGATTTTATGTAAGGTATACAATACAAGATCTATCCTTCAAAAAACACGCAGTTAATTATTGCTGGCACTGTTTTCGTTACGTCATACCTATAGACAATAGTTTTTATACATGTAGACAGCACTTTTAAGTTAAAACAAGACATGTTTCGACATGTCAAAGAATTGTTAAAAGAATTGTTAAAATGGCCACCGGTGTCTACAAAGCTATCCATGGGTATAAAGTCCCTAGAGGAATAGGTGACCTATTGCATGAACGATCAACTAATTATAATCTTAGAGGAAAACACATCCTCGAGTTACCCAAAGTGAATACAACCACCTATGGACTTAAATCCTGGAGATACACTGCAGCTAAGATTTGGAACGCTCCTCCGGATAGGTTCCGTGCCGCTAATAATATTGGAACATTCAAGAACTTAATATCCAATATGGATTTCTCAAATTTTACATTTTAATTGCGTAAATACATGTAAATACATACGGCTTAGTTGTAATATCATTATGTAATAATCTTGTGATCTATTCTTAGTTTTAATATATTTTATAGTTTTTTAATATATACATTGGCGAAACCGCTCGCCACATTTCTACTCGCGTTCGTGAGCACCTTGTGTCCGACAAGGCTTCTCATGTTTACAAGCATTTAGTGTCATCTCAGGCTTGTGGAGACTCCTGTTCTACGGAATGTTTCACTGTTTTAGACTCTGCAACCTCTAAGTTTCAAATTAAAGTTAAAAAGGCTCTGCACATTAAATGGGAGAAGCCTGTTTTAAACCAACAGTTACAACATGTTGGATTAACCCTCTTATATACTCGTTTTATACTGGTTTTCATTATTATTCAAATAATAGTTAATCCTTGTAATATGAAACTCTGTATACAGTTAAAATTCAAATTGCAACGAACATTTGCAACTGAAGATGGCATAAGTATGTCGAAACATGTCTTGTTTTAAACTTAAAAGTGTTGTTTTATTTTTCAAACCATTATTCATCTGCTACTTTCACCACATGTAGAAGTGACGTCATACCTACAGACAATAAGTTTTATACATGCAGAAGTGAAGTCATTCTGCAGACATATAGATTACGGCATAGAAAGTGCGACGTACGGACTTTTATTCACGAGTCGCAAAACTTGGGAAAACGAACGAGTGAGCGCAGCGAACGAGTGAGTTTTCCAAAGTTTTGTAACGAGTGAATAAAAATCCGTACAAAGCACTTTCTATGCTGTAATTTGTTTATTATATATATAACGAGAATTAAACATATACTTGAAATCAGTTTTGTTTTTCCCGATTCAATAAGCTTACATGAAGAACAGCAAAAATTCAAGACTGATCTACATGACCGAGCGTAATAAAAAGACATGTCCGGTTTCCAGGACAGCAACAAGTAGACAAAGAGGCTACACAAGCTTAAATATCACTTCCTATTTAGAATAACTGAAAAATACGGGAGAATTTGTAAATACAAAGAGTGAAATGTTTTCGCTTGTCCTTAATCCGGCTGTCAGATTCAATCATTTGATGGCGGCGCTTCGCGCTGTGCAACAACAAATTCGCACTCTGTTGACTTACACTGTTTATAGGAATGTTGAATGTTCCTCCTTGAATGTTCGCCCCCTTGTTTTTGTTCGATTGCGTCCCAATAAAATCGTTTAACGGTAAATCCAGTGGAACAAAACGGAAAGCCGAAGCCATGTTTTTGAAACACAAACTTCGAGCGGGCGCTGAGTTGAAGCCCGCGCTTCTCGGAAGCCATTTGAGTGCTTTGCTCTGATTGGCTGAGCGATTCTACTCCGGACGAGCAAGGGAGACTTTTGTCTGATTGGTTGATTCTTACCCTTGAATCCAGGCTCCTCTACACGCGCGCCAAAGAGATTTTCAGTGTAAACAAACATGGCCGCCGGTGGAAAGATGTACTGAATCACTTATTCTATTAGTATATTTTGGATAAAAATATCAATGTTCATGTGTCGTCCTCTTTCCTAATGATAGTAAAAGTTGGAAATGATTTCTTAAGGACCATAAAATGTTATTTGTACAAGTATCCGCTCTAGTGTACAAGCGGATTTTTCCTGCGTGGAGGTTCATGCGGCGTGTAAGCGTGAATATGTTGGGGGAAAAAACGGTTTGAATGAGGAGCGATCTGCTCTAAAAAGCAGGAATACAGGGTTGGGAAAATTCTTTATGCCGTCAAGTTTACAAAATGACGAAGCACTTCATAGCTGTGTCAGAGGTCAGCGAAAGTTCAACGGCGGCCTTGTCAACAGAAGACCGATGTGCTTCGAGGTTAGTTCTATAAATTAAACTGAACTACGTACTTTCACGGGCTCTTTCTGTACAACATTCAGTGAGTTTTTTGGTATAATTTAGACTCAGTTTGAAAGTGATGTACACAGAAAAGGTCAAAGCGCAGGAAAACCATTTCTAGTGAAAATAAGCGGAAGTGTTATTTTTAAAATGTATTTGAAATATTCAATAATTGAAGTTATATACGCTTACATCAAGGAGCTCATTTATCAAATTTCATGATTAGGCTGGGTTAGTGTATTAGGTTTTCAATTGTCTACCAGTGTACCGGACAAAGCTCCTTATACTTTTTAAATAAAAGCAGAAAGCTCTTAATGTTAATTTTAAGATTCAATCACTGCAAAGACAAGCACTAATGAACTGCTACATTTGACTTATGATCAACAGATTCCCTTGTTTCTGCAACTGGGCTTTTGCTGTTTAACATTTTTTAAACTATAATTTAGGCTTTGCTTGGATCATAGTAATTCCTCAGTTGATCTGTTGGGCTTTGAATTGGCTGCTGTTGCAAAATAAACTCACTGTTATACTTTTCTTCATAAATAGTGAACCCTCGTGTTCATTTTCATAATAAACAGCTGCCCTTACCTGCTTGCTTTGTTTGTTCTAAGAATGGAATTATAATTAAAATTTTCTACATAAGCTAGGAAACACAACTTGCCTCTGATCTTCTGGTTTATTTTGGAGAAATCTCCCAAGAAGTGAAAAGGCCCTCAGAGCTAACAATATCTTTTGACTTTTTTGCTGCTGCAAATATTTTTGATTCATTTTGTTTTGCATGACCTCCTCCCAACATTCTGATGATAGTAAAAACTGAATTTTACTAACCACTCTAGAAACGCATTGCTGCTGTTTTGCATCAGTTCTGTTTTGATCGTTCACTGAAATATTTTTTTTAATGGTAGAGGTTTGTTTTACACTGTTGAAGTAAGAGGCCTGATATGTAGTAGCTTTACTTGAAAGACCAAAATGTGTTCAAGTTGAGTTATAATAAAACCATCACTTGTGCAAATCAACAATAAAAGAGGGATTCATTTCAACAAATATCATGAGAGGAAAAACCCACAACTGGTGAAATTACTAGTGACACAATAATCTGTGTAAGTAACATTCACCATAGGAAACTACTATTTTCTTTAGTTTTTGAAATATTAATAAAAGTACATTACAACACATTAATAAAAACAAATGTAAATACATCAACAATTCTTTGAAGAGATGATCAAGTCTAAATAGTGATGATTCAGTTAAAAGAGAGGCTACAAACAATTTTCATTCAGGTGTTAGCCAGAAAGGTGTCCATTTAGCTAATATTGTAACACATTTATTCCACCTCTGCTTCCCCTGCAAGTGAAACAAAAGAAAAGCACATTTGTATGTATTGAATAATCAAATTTGCAAAACAATTTTAAATAAACAACACAATTTAAGATTCAAAATGATGTTTCAATATGAAAATTGAGTGAGTTGATGCAACACCAAACAAAATATTGTAAAATGTTTTTGTGTTTTTTCAGTTAATTCCTAACATGTGTTGAAGGATCCAGTTGCTAAATTGCCTTCTTCTGGTTGTGTTGATGTTGCAAACAAAAACAGGCTATCATAATAACAGAAGAATTGGTGAAAATGTAGCATAATCAGCTGTCAGGTTGGAAATTCTTCTGCCATCCTATCACTTAAAATCACTACTCCTATGAATTCTCCTGATCTGAAATAGTTTTACGTTCTCTACCCTCTTAATTTGCAGTCAAACTCAAAATTACCTGACAAAAGTAAGAAAAAGGATGAGCAAACAGACGTAAAGCTGCATTAAGGGGGCTTGAGCAAGGCATACTGACAAATTGACGAAAACGAATTCGAGTAGCATCCATCAAAGGCGGAACAAACTTGCTCGCGCAAGAATCATCTTTGATCGAAAATTTGGTCTATCAATGCAGTAATTAAATTTCTTTTGTTTCGGTCAAAGTATTGATATGGTATTAGAGAATCTCTCCTCCTGGCCGATCCCCGTATCACGAATTAGTTATTCGGGAATACACAAAAATGTAGTCGCAATCAAATCTCGAAGCACATGTTCATTTCACTTGCGAACGACTGTCCTGACAACAAACGCCAAAATAAGTTAACGGAATGGTCTACAAAGTTAAGATTTAAGACAAAATAAATTTGGAGTAAGTACAACTTGGTGATAACTCAATATTGATAGTAGATTATAATTTGCGAAATCTAGGCAGGGTAAAAGCGTGAGCCTAAAATCCAATATTTTGAAAATGAAATTCGATCAACGAAGCTTTGTCTAGCCAGGGTGAATAGGGGGTGCACCACGAAATTACACCAGGATTTTGCTAACAGGTAGTACACTAACAGAAGTATCCCCTGTTAATGGGAATTCCCATATCACGAAGGGAAACAAAAGTCTCGGGGGTATGATGACAAACTTTTACTTGAGGTAATACAAAAACTTAATTTACTAATCAAACCATTCATGTTGCGTGACAACAAAAATCATGGATATGAAACGACAGCTGTACCCATCAAATGGAAGGAATAGTTAATTGCAGTGTTGTATTCGACTTTCATGAAGAAATGGTGTAAACGAAAACGGTAAGATTATTTTGTTGAACAACACCATGGAATTGAAAATGATAGCAACACGATTTCTTCCTTGGCAGAAAACGAAGCAAATAAAAACCTAAAAAAACAAACTCAAGGAACCAAAGATGGGTTGTACTTACCACAAAAGTCCCACTTGTTTAGCTTGACATTAACTACGATCTGAAGCAGACTCTTGGACGGCAGAAAAATGCATCGACACTGGGCTCGTCAAATACTCGTTGCAGACAAATCGCCATCTTGACCGTCGACACCTCCACACGAACAGACCCTTACCGACCGCAAAACTACGACAATTGATGTCACACCCAAATTTTTGTCTTCACCGTAAATTGCTTTTCGTGGTAATATGTTTGATTTGGCTTGCTTACGACCTGTTTAAGAATGCCTTATCGTTAAAGTTTTGGTTGTCAAATTCAACAGCACACAAAACCGCGTGATCGTCGAAAACTGAGAAAACAAAAAAAATTTACGCGCCTGCGCAGTCAAAAGTCTCCCTTGTTCTCCGGACGGTGATTGGTTATATTTTCACATGTGAAGAATGCTGTACGTGAAGCTGATTGGACGTATCGCTTTCTTCACATGTGAAAATATAGCACAAATAGAATTCTATTTGCAAGGTTTATTGCCTAAAATTCTGGCTTTATATATAATAAAATAGGTTTACAACGCGAGAAACACGTTTGTTTCGCTGAAGCTTTTCTGGAATTTTATTGCAGAAGGTTTTACCAAAACGAGTCTGAGTTCAGTCATAAGTGTAATTTTAAATTTTAAAACATGTTTTAGAGTGGATTTTTGTAAAAATTTGCTGGAACCGTTTGCACTGCGCTTCAATGTTTAGGTTGTAAGCTTTTACAAGTTGCCGTAGCATGCTTAGCTTCTTGTACGCGCTCTTTCTTGTTTTTACATGTGCTCAAGTTTATGCATAATAAAACAATTATTGCATTCGGTTTTCGCATGATAGAGAGAATTATCAAGTCCTCGGTTTGTGTTATCCGCCTCAGCCTTCCACTTCGGCTGATAACGCAAACCTTGGCCATGATAATTCCCGCTATCATGCTCAACATCATCCAATAATTGAAAAGAAATCGCAAAACACATATAACTGCAAACTCTCTTGTGCTCATGTGCATCATTGGTAACGTTATTGTGAAGATGGAGCAAAGAAAACAGAGCGTCTTTAGATGCTAAAGTTTACTGGTTGCATCTGTCGTGTTCGCCAAGGTATTTACTTCTACCTTCAGCATCAGATTGTAGTTCTGAATGTTGACAAGAACGTTGAAAAATATTAGTTTAACCCCTAAAGCCATGTGCAACAGCTGTAAATTGATTCACTTCAACTTGCGGATTCGTCCGATTTTCTTGCCAACGATAAACATAACACGATTGAAAGAGTGCTTTCTGTTATGTCTCTTAATTTGTGAATATGTTTATACAGATATTTTCGCTTCTTTTAGCCCAACAAATAGAATCACAGGCGCATGAGCCACCAGACGAAAATGAAATACACTAAGTGCAACGGGGGATGCGCCAGATGAAGAATCAGTGTCTGAAGAAAAAACTTGATGAGGTGAAAGGCTCGATTTCTGGAAAAACTTGAGAGCTGTGGAGATTGCCACTCAGAAAGGTCATGAACTGTGGGATCTGGAGGCGGAACAGCTTCGCATGGTGTGCAATGATGTTGAAATCGAACTAGTTTTTCAAAATAACACAGGAGAAGAGTTGAATAGGGGAGCCAATACCGCCCCTAATACGCGGCTGGATATAGCCGGCTGCTAGGGGATTCTGGGAGAGGCAGAGATCGGCTTTCTTTGATGTAATAGTTTGCCACCCAAATGTAGACTCCTATAGAGATATGGATCCAGACCAGATATTCAGGCAGAACAAACAGAGAAGAAGCGCCAGAACGCTAGCCGAGTGTTAGAAGTAGAGCAAGCTAGATTCACGTCATTAGTTTTCAGCGCGACATGTGGAATGGCGGTGGAATGTAAACGATACCATAATAATAATAATATAATAATAATACTAATAATAATAATAATAATAATATAATAAACGATTTATTAGTAGTACTTCCACAAGGTGGCTCTTCGCCTACTAATTACAAATCTCAAATCAAATCAAATTAAATCAAATGTTGGTTTTTGAGGAGAGGGGAAAACCGGAGTACCCGGAGAAAAACCTCTCGGAGCAGAGTAGAGAACCAACAAACTCAGCCCACATATGACACCGAGTCCGGGAATCGAACCCGGGACACATTGGTGGAAGGCGAGTGCTCTCACCACTACGCCAACCCTGCTCCCCACAACAAGTAGACTTGCTGAGCTAGTTGCTATAAGAAAGGGCGAAAACTGTGTGACTACCATGTCATAGATCAGGTCAAGAGTGTCCTTTGCGCTGCTGAGATCAGCATTACTTTGCTTAAGAGGTTCGCGAGCTTCTAGGAGAGTCCATTTAGAATTGTCGGATATTGCCTTAGATATTGAAAAAGGACATGCGCGTATTCGTTAAGAAATTGAGGACGCTATTTCTGGGGAACTCTAGCCAAAGCC
Source organism: Pachyseris speciosa (assembly GCA_016490735.1). Classification (NCBI taxonomy): domain Eukaryota; kingdom Metazoa; phylum Cnidaria; class Anthozoa; order Scleractinia; family Pachyseridae; genus Pachyseris; species Pachyseris speciosa. The sequence goes on from JAEMWC010000372.1 coordinate 209,165, forward strand.
AGGAATATGAAGCCAAGAAGTGTTTTGTAGTTTTGTTGTCGACATTATTTATACTTAATACGATGTTTTAGATCATTTATAAAGCAAGTTCATAGATTCATTCTCACAAGAACACTAATGTTTAATTAGCTTGGGTAAATATATTCTGTTTGAGATTATTTTTTTATCTTTAAGAGAACAGTTTATCAAGTTTTGTTCGATAGCACTAGTTAATGGCGAAATACTTTGCCAACTGACTGAACATCAAGTTGTCATTCACTGTTGCACGATTCCTTATCAATTAGTGCTTTTCATGAATTAAGACGACAAACAGCAAACTGTTTTCGAAGTATAGGAGGTTATGAAACTCCATATTATAATTGTTTGTTTTGATGTTTTTTAGGATCTCACTGAGAGGAATATTAGCTTTCGGAACGAATTTAAATACGAGAAACTAAATCAAAACAATGGCAATTTTCCACTGAATTCTGCTTTTTCTATTATCTGTATACGTACTCATGAGCACGTACTAGTTATTTATGTTCAGATTTGCATCTCCAGTAAGGCAATTTTCCACTGAATTCTGCTTTCGGGTTAATGTAAAACGAGAAGAGAAAACTTTTTTGTCGCCAAAGGTACAGTATTTCAATGAATATCACCATTTTGAAAAATCTAAAAAGGATGTCAAAGAAATACAGCCAAAATTGCCAAGTTCATAAAATCGTAATGATAATCAGGAACTTCAACACTTTAATTTAAGCCTATCTTTGTAATGTGCACCCTTCAGTTCTATTATCTGTACACGTACTCATTAGCACGTACTAGTTATTTATGTTCAGATTTGCATCTCCAGTAAGATTTGTACTGAAGAAGGCAGAAATTTCTGCCGAAACATATCTGTGAAATTTAAGATCGTAGTTTTATATCTAAAACTTATTGTAACTTTCCTGTTGTTTTAGTAATAATGAATGTTTTAAAATAGTATTCGTCTCTATGTTACAACAAAATAGTTAAATTTTTAAAGTTACTAGTAGATATTTTGAAGCATGGCCCTATTCTCCCATAGGAGAGAGAGAATTAATCAAGCGAGTCATTTTGAAACAAAAATTTTAAAAGTTTTCATACTTACCTTTTGAATTCAGTATATCTCGACTAACGTCTCTTGTGTCTTGACTTCAACACAATACTAAGACCTCAACTGTTATGCATTGTGGGGTTTCTTATAACTGTTTCCTAGTTTCCGGCCTCATGGAGTATGTCAGCTCCATTCTGAAGGAAGCTGAAAGCGGCATTTACAAACTATAAAATGAAAAAGTCGGCGCCCATTTCTAACAACGTCCGGGAAAGATTATTAGTGTGTAAATTGGCTGGGGGACGCTTTCTATCGTGTTTTGTCGGCATAAGCATTCTTGTTAGATAGTCAATTTGCTGCCTCCGCTTGGTTCACCTGCTGAAGGTGAATATGTTTGTGAACAATTTTACTTTCTCAAAACATGCATTGTTAGTACATAAGTGTGGACTGAGGAGTTTTGATTTCTTCTCTGTTATCGGACGATATTATCATAGCTGATGTTTTTTTTAGTGGATTTATCCAAGTATTATCTCTTATGTCGACTTTGAAAGTAACACAAGACTTAACTTGTTTTCTTAGAAGACAGGGACGCAAATTTTCCGTTAACGTGGGCATTTGAGATGAGGGCAAAGCTTTTTGATTTATCGATGTTTGAGAATAGGGATTGTACTTCAAGCGGAGATGTAAAAAGAGATCTGCTTTTCTTTTCTTTTTAAAAACGAACATGCCGGATATGGGAGTCTGATTTTTGCTAAAGATACCACAATTTATTACATTCTGAGTCCCTTATTACAACTTAGGAAAATCAGAGCCACATAAGCATCAATTGTCGTTCAGTTATAGCTGTACCAGAAACGTGTTACTATATACTCTGACTGTATGAATAACAATTAGGCTTTTATATCAAAGAAAAAGTGGCTTGGAAAGTGTTATTGAAATAAGCCTTCCTTTTTTTAAAATATCATATGATATTATTCCTTGGCGTCATCTAAGAGGTTTATAAATTTATCTGTTTGGCTTCGGAAAAAGGCGGCGCCCTGTTTCTCTGGAGCACCGCTTTCGTGCAATCAGGGCCCTGATAGCAGTGACGGCGACAGGAAATAAATACGGAAATTACACTCAAATGAATTGTCGGCTTATCCATGTTTTCCAAACCGTTTTCTTTAAGTTACACCGATAGCACAAAATGTTTGAATTAAAATATAAGGGAATCCGGTTTCAAGACCGGTGTCCATATGCTGAAATCATGTTTACTAAGTGGAAAAAGGTTTAAGAATAAGTTCGAATTAAAAGATATTTGTAATTAAAATTTGTATGACAATTTAACTTAACATAAAACGAAGTTTAATGGGATGCAGTGACATGGGGGTGCAAATGAATGTGATAGAGGTTTTGATCTTGATCAAGATTAGCTCTCAGCAAACAAAGACAACTAATATCAGAAATTATAGCGAAAAAACTCATCTGGGAGATTAGATGAATGTTTTCCAAGTAAACGTTTTTTTTAAAGCCTACCTAAACTAACAGGTATGGCAATTATAATACGTTACTGCTGGTTAGAAGAATCATTGGAAATGATGTCTAGTTTAGGGCTACCGTTGTGTTGGGGGTAACAAATGTTTTTAATACATGTTGAGTAACGCACTACTGACCACTTCGTTAATACTTTGTAACCATAGTGTTGCAGTCTTTTGTGCTGATTATGTTGCGCTGTTCAAAGACAAAAGCAAAATAAAGCCTTTCCGAACTCAAAACAAACGTTCAGCCAACAGTTTATATAAACTGGTCTGATTTTCTATGTACATTTATTTCACATAATACAAGAAAATTAACACAATGAGTATGCGATAGGACTGCATTCAACCTCGCGGAGTATGGCCTTTTGTTCTCGTATTCAACAAGCTGGGATTAACGGCTTGTTGTTTAACGCTGTCGATGAGCCCTGTGTTGAGGTCAGTTTACAGACTCTGAATTAGATTTGTGATGGAAATATAATCAATTTTCCTTTAAGTGTAAAACATATGTGTTGAATATAACATTCATGAGACTAGCACTCAGGATTCTCTTGTAAAACTGAGTATTTTTAAATTTCACAATCACGATATGTGTGCTTCCGAAAAGAAAACTTAAAAACAATTGCGCTCCGCTGTCGATGGAATTTAGTATTTTTTTTTAACTCAAAGTCATTTTCGATTCTCAGAACTGCAATACAAAGTTTTTGTCGGCATTTTGTAACAAGAATACGCTCCGAACGTAATCGGATATACTGAGTTTTTCCCGTCACTCACAACGTTATTGAACTGATGACTAGCTCAATACTTTGGGAATCTGATGTTAGATAATTAACATTTTAGATTTTAACGTAGGCTATGACATTACTTAAAGAAAAAGCAATAATAATGATATTAATAGTAAACCTTTTAGTTTCTCTCCGAGGATCGTGCTTATTGATAAATGATCTACCGCCATTGTCTTATTGTGCAGCGGTGACTTCCGCAGCTCCTGCTTTGCATCCCCTTTGCACCCTATGCCGGCCTGGGACTACATTGATCCCAGGAGACGGGAAATTAAAAGGTACAAAACCCACGCGGTTTTAACAGAGACGCTAAAAAACAAAAGAAGTCAGATGGACAACAATCGGAAAAACCGAGTTTGGACCAAGCCACAACAAGTTCATGAACACAAAGGGAAGGGATCGATAGAATTGTAAGTGCAATTTTCATGGAGGACCAATATTAATAGTAGATCTTCATATAGCGTCATAATAGTTATTGTATTATTCCCCGCTGTCTGACTTAACCCAAAGTAAAAGAATAAAATTCTCAGTGATTTCCCTACGAGCTGTGTGTTCCGATCAGTATCGAACGATATACAAGTTCGAAACAACTCTGATTTTTTTTGATAGCTCCATTAGTTGACAAAAGTCATACTCAGCACTGTGGAAATCTCCAATCATGAATTTGTTCCGTCATTCTTTGCAGCTACTTTTACAGTGGGTTATTTCAGAATACCAGCCACTTGAACTAAAAATCAGGTCAAGTTTGGCGACTTGTGAAAAAACGGATGAAGTTTCGAGCGTTAGGTATCAGCTAAATGTTGATTAACCAAAATAATAAATAATAATAAAATAAATAAAAAAAATTAAGTCTCAAATCTTTGTAGCCGAGCACAGACGCTCTACTAGTTGAGGAGACTAAATCAAATCAACTCAAAATCAAAAAGAGGAGGGAGGGGAGAAGGGTAAACTGGAGTACCCGGATAAAAACCTCTCGGAACAGAGTAGAGAACCAACAAACTCAGCTCACTGAGTCCGGGAATTGAACCCGAGACACATTGGTGGAAAGCCAGCGCTACCCCAGCCCTGCTCCGGCAAAATAACTCTGCTCCCAAAACAAACACCAAAGCAACAGTACTACTCAGTGATACACTAAACGGAAAGTCAACAAGGGTCCTCATGATCTGGTTTGATTTTATTTGTTTTTGGAATTAAATACAAAACTCAGGATTGTAATGGTAATGTAATGTATTTATATACCGCATATATCGTATAGTCTCATGGCGTTTTACACGTGGGTATTACGTAAACCACGCCTATGAATAATATGTTGCACTATTGCGACTATTTCATTTTATTTCTTTTTTAAGTATTTATTTGCAATGAACCAATAAATCACAAGAATACAAAAACGATACACTACTTATAGTTTACAGTACAATGCTAAAAATGTAGCTCTTAAAACAATAAAGAAAAAATTACTTACAATACAGTACTAACACAAGCAAAGAAAATGGTGTCTAGGGATCAGGGGTGCGTCTCTCAAAACGGAAAACATTTTTAGCCCGAGAAGTATTTTTTACGTCGGTTTTCTATAGATTGGTCCTAGCTTTTTATTATAAGTAAAGTAGCCCGAATATTCTTCTCAATTTTATAGCGTGCTTTCTTAAAATATCATTACAATTATTAGAAATGGAATCCTGCTAATGAACCTAGTGCACGTAAATAGTTTCGACAAACGCGCGCCAGGAAGGACAAATATGGGAAATTGAGTCAGCAATGAAAGAAAGGTTCTTCAAACCATTTAAATTATTATTATTATTAATATTATTATTATTATTATTATTATTATTTCAAACTCACACATCTTAAGATTTCGAAACTGGTCAGATATACAGGCGTCGCGCAACAAAAAGTTGCCAAAGGAAGCCAACAAACATCCCTTCTTTTTCCTCTCTACCTTTACATATCTAATACCTTCCTCAGTATTCGTGCCGACCCCAACTGTGCCGATTTCTAGTTTGTGAGTGAAATTGTTCTGTCCTTTCCTGCTGTTTTTAGATTGTCTTTCAGCCTCAGTGTTACTGTTCCCAGAGCTCCAATCACCTCTGGCACAACCTTTTCCCTCACCCTCCACATCTTTCCAACTTTTCTGGCAAGATCTTGTATCTTTTAACTTTTTCATCCCTCTTTGCTCCTAGACTACTATCATCCGGAATTGCTACGTGTATAATTTGGCAACTTACCTCCCTTTTGTCAACGACCACCAAGTCCGTTCCCCTGGCTTCAATTTCGTGGCCTGTTCGTGCGCTTAAGTCGAAAGACGTTTCTCATTTTTCACTGCACTGTAAGGAACATGATCATACCACTTCCCACTTCGTTCAAACCCACATTTTGCTACGTACCACTTCCCACTTCGTTCAAACCCACATTTTGCTACGTGATCTTGTCTTCTCTTATAATCCTTTTGTACCGGCTTCGGGCACACACGTAATGGTAATGCATTTGTATGCCGCTCATATCACACAGTCTCATGGCGGTTTACAACATTGACTGGGGGACTTTACCTCACTGCTTCTGCAGTTTACAATTAATGAAGTAACTAATGAGTGCCCCGTAATGTCAATATCGCTAGGACAGACATTAGGGGTGGTCACAGCTAGTAGTTCTTTTACGTCCCACAGAGACAGATTAAGTGAAACTACTGTGAGACGGGACCTACGGTTTAATGTACTTATCCGAGAACACTAGAAAGTCTAACGGTTTGTAAATGTCATTACAAAGGCAGCACTTTCTCCTCAATTATTTAAAGACCCTGAGTGTTGGTCTGGCTGTGGTTTGAAACCGCGACCTCCCGCACAGTAGTCCGGTGCTCTTCCAACTGAGCTAACCGGTCGGCGGTTAGTACAATGTGGACAATGATTTCATTGTTCTGCTTGTACAATCTGCATTTGTAATCACTTGGGATCTATCTATTGTCGCTTTGATATTATTTTTGCTTATTGCTTGATCTTGTGCAGCAACTATTAGAGCCTCTGTCTCTGTCTTAAACCTCTCTTCATTCAACCAAGTCCATGCTTCCTCATTCGTTTTGTTTTCACCCTCTCTCACAAACTGCCCATGGTTTGTCCTTCCATTCTTTGATGTTTTCAGTTCTCCTTCTTGACTTTTCGTCACTTTCAACACACTGTCTCCTAGCTGCTTTCAATAGATCTTCCTCAGTCGAGTGAACTCGCCTTTCCAGTAATATCTCTGTTTGGTTTACACATTCCTCGATCTACTCGGATATATGTTCCCTTCCTCCCTTCTTCCTTGGTACATAGAGTCACGCAACAAAATAAATTATTTTTTACTGAAGTATTTTTACATAAACGCATATTTTCGTGCTACGTTACCGGTAAAAAGTGGTTTTCCTCCAAACATGGAAAAAGGATTACCACTTAGATTGGCAGTCATCAGAAATATACTTAAGTATCCATGCAATTATCAAAGCCTTTTTTAAATTCGATAATGCTTAACACCTTTAGTCCTTCATGTTGGTATTCCGTTATCAGTCAATTCGTTTAATTTTGTCTTCCTTGTCATCCCAAAGGAATTTAAAAATAAGGTCATTTGTTTCTTGCCAACTGTGATTGTGCCAATCAACGTTTCGAACATTCTCCTCCTATTTCTTTTTCAGACTTTATATATTCTTTATCTACACAGGACCAAACACACAAAGCCTTAACTTTAACGTTTGCCCAACTACTGACATTTCTATCCGGGCAAAAAATTTGGTTTGATCTCCTAATGAATCTAGCGAAAGAACTTCTGTTTTTTTCAACTTCAATTTCAATGTCACCAAATCTTTATAGCATATAGAGAGAGCGACGAAGCGAAAACGTACCCACAACAAGTCAAGAGGAAAATTCTACAGAGGAAGGGGAGGCAGATCACAACGTAGAAACACAGAAAGTTAACGAAAATTCTATGTACCTTGGCCTTCCATCTCTGGAACCACTTGATTGGAACGGCGGAAACGTCTCCGAAAATTGATAGAAGTTCAAACAGAAGTTTACTAATTATGAAATTTCCACTGGAATAAACAAGAAGGAAAGTGCGATTAGAGTGGCCAAGCTGCTAACTGTCATTGGCAATGATTCTATCGATGTTTTCACCACTATAACATGGGATTCAGACGGTGATGATGCAGACTGATAAGGTGTTACATAAGTTTGAAGAGCTCTGTGAACCAGTTACGAAAGATACAAATTCTTCTCAAGGGCTCAAGAAAGCGGCGAAACTATCGAACAATATGTGACTGTGCTGAGAAAGTTAAGCGAAACATGTGAATTTGGAACATTAAGGAACTCTCTCATGACAAGGGAAAGATTGCTCAGAGTACAAGAACTGACCTTTGAAAAAGCTCTAGACGTGGTTAGATCAGCGGAAATCAGTCTACAAGAACTGCAAAGTGACTAATCAGTACATGGGATTTGGAAGGACAAAAGCAAATCAGTCTCCAAGAAGCAGCCTTCAGACAAAGAGGAAAAATACCTTCCAAACAAGATGTTTCAGTTAACTGCAGAAAGACAGACATGGTGTGTAAGCGAATGCCAAGCATATGGAAAGACATGCCACAATTGTCAGAAACAACATCATTCCCAGAACATGTGCAGATCACGAAAGAAAGTTCATCTGATTGAAGAAGAAGCCAAAGAACACCACTTCGATAGAAACCTGTTTGTTGGAGCCATCACCACCAAGGTTTAAGTCCGAAATGATGAATGTTTTGTGATGTTGCCAGTTCAAGGACATGTTACAACACTTAAGCTAGACACGGGAACTCAAGTTAACATCTTACCTGTCAAAGAACTCAAGAAGATAGTTGGAAGCAACCCACACATTGATCCATGCACAAAAAATCTAGTCAGCTACTATGATGACAAGCTAACAGTTCTTGGCACAGCAAGATTTCCTGTGAAGTACAAAGCCAATGCAGAACTAGAGCTGACATTCCACAAACCAACCAGGATTACTGGAACTCAGGTCTTCTCAAAGGCCGGGTTTAATCAAAGTAGAAATGACAACTGATACAGAGGAACAACGATCCAAACCAAATGGAAATGTGCAAAGTGAAAAATCTTCACAGCAATTGAGAGAAGAAGTTATGCAGAAGTACGCAAATCTTTTTACGGGATTGGGCCGTTTTGAGAAACCTTACCATATCGAAGTAGAACCCACAGTTACGCCAGTTGTGAACACTCCCAGAACGATATCAGCACCTCTACGAGACAGGGTGACAAAAGAGTTGGAAGACATGGAGAAACGTGGAGTCATTCGCAGAGCAGAGGAACCCACCGACTGGGTGAATTCTATGGCCATCGTTGAAAAGCCTGATGGACGTTTGGGCATCTGTTTGGATCCCAGGCATCTAAACAAAGCTATTAAAAGGGAACATTTTCAGCTCCCCACCATTGAGGATATAACAACACGAACTGCGAATGCAAAATGGTTTACCAAGTTAGATGCAAATCGAGGCTATTGGCAGATACCTCTGGATGAAGAAAGTTAACTTCTCACCACTTTCAAGACACTATTTTGGACGGTTCTACTATCACATCACCGCATTTGAAGTCAAATCTGCCTAAGAGGTTTTCCAAAACCGAAAGAGTCAGCACTTCGGTAATTTAGAAGGACTGAGTTGAAACTAACATTGATTACATCATAATACGCGCTGAAACAGAACTCAAGCATGATGAGCGTCTACACTCGGTCTTGGAACGATGTGAGAAGATCAACTTAACACTAAACAAAGAAAAATGTGTCTTCAAATGCAAAGAGTTCACATACATTGGTCACAAACTCACACAAAAAGGAATCAAACGTGATGACGACAAATCCGAGCTATTATATTAAGGAGATGCCAGCACCATCTGACGAAAAGGGAATTGAGAGACTTCTTGGAACAGTAAATTACTTAAGAAAGTTCATTTCCAATTTGGCAACAGTCACTGAGCCCATCAGTGTCTACGGAAAGACACTGAATTTGAGTGGTCATACGAACAGGATCAAACATTTCGAGAAATTAAAGAAATCCTGACCAAAGATGGAGGTCCAGTTCTGAAATTTTTTGATGTAAGAAAGCCTGTCACTATCAGCTGTGATGCCTCACCAACTGGGATGGGGGAGTGTTATTGCAAGACGGATTTCCGGTTACCTATGCTCCAATTGAGGAGGAACTTCTAGCCGTTCCGGAGTTCAGCCTTGAGCAATTGAATCAGTACACCTATGGGAAGAAAGTAGACATAGAATCAGATCATAAGCCTCTAGAAGCAATTGTCAAAAAGCCCCTGGCTGTAGCACCATCAAAATTACAAAGGATTTTACCAAGAATGCAAAAGTACGACTACGCTTTGGAGTACAAACCAGGAAAGGAGTTAGTCCTCCCTGACATGCTCTCCCGACCACCAGTCTCTCAAACAGTAGACGGAGATTGCCCTGCATGTACATCTGCTAAGCCATAACCTGCCAGTCACAGAATCAAAATTGGAAGAAATCAGACGTGCAACAGCTGAAGACCAGTCATTGAGGACACTCTCAGAGACAACTAAGTAGGGATGGCCAAAGACAAAAGTGCAAACACCAGCTAGTAGTATCCATGTACGAGATGAGCTTTCGGGACTGAATGGTGTAATTCTCAACCGTGAAAATATTGTGATCCCTCCCTCCATGACAATGAAGGAAATGCTAGAGAAGATACATCAAGGTCACGTGGGGATAGCAAAGTCCAAACGACGAGCAAGAGATGTACTCTACTGGCCAGGAATGAATTCCCAAATCACTGATAAAGTATAAAGATGCAGTATATGTCTAGAACACCGAAAGCCAATCACAAAGGAGCTTATGATTCCTTCTCGAATACCAAGCAAACCATGGGAACTGGTAGCCACAGACCTCTTCACATGGGACAAATCTGAATATATTATTATCGTGGATTACCACTCGAGATTCCTTGAAGTTTCAAAACTGATAGACACCAAGAGCACCACGGTCATCACCCATATCAATTCTGCATCTGCAAGACATTGGATACCCTCTGACGTGATCAGTGACAATGGCCCTTAGTACTCTTCAAAGGAATTTGAATCATTTGCAAGACCGTGGGAGTTGAAACATACCACCACCAGTCAACTAAACCCTCAAGGAAACGGTCTTGTTGAGAAAGCAGTTCAAACTGTGAAAAATCTGCTAACCAAAGCAAAGCAGGACAAACGTGATCCAGATCTCGGGTTATTAGAATACAGAAACACATCCATCGATGATGTTGGTTCACCCCCTCAACTACTCATGAGCAGACGACTTCGGTCAATCATCCCCACAAGTGATACACTGTTAAAACCAAAGGCCCTGGATCCACACAAAGTTAAGGTTAAATAGGAGATAAAAACGTTCTGTTTTGACCGGCAAGCCAAAGCCCTCCCAGTTTTGCAGACAGGTGATCGGATAAGAATTGCGAATTGGAAACAGCTTAAAACCAGGGATAGTCATGCAGCGTGCAGAAACTCCCAGATCGTACAAAAACTCAAACAGATGAAGGAAGAAAATACCGTAGAAATAGAAGAATGTTGATAAAATCTCCAGAAGACAGTCCTTCATCACTCATGAGACAGCCCACTACCTTCGAACTTATCGACAACCAGTGCACATGAATACTCACCTTCAAAGCAACAGATTGATAAAGCGAACCCATTAGTGGAGGAACCTGCCTCAACATTGCCTCAGCCGGAAGAACTTTGCTCTGCAGATGAAGATGTTAATGAGCCAACCAGAACCGCCAGTGTTAGGGTTGTTCGGAGGCCACAAAGTTTAAGGGACTATGTTCTGGGATGAAGAGCGCTGTCTAAGTTGTTGAAATTTGCAGAATAGTTTTGGACAGTTGCATGAATTTCTTACTTGTTGTTGTCGTGTGACTTAGAATGGTGTTCATACAGTTTCTCTTTCTTTCCTTTGTTTTTTGTTTGTTTTTCTTTTTAGGGGAAGGTTGTAATGATCAACAATAGTATTTGTAAGGACACGCGCACTGTGTTATGTCTGGAAGCCATGAAGAATATGCACTGTGTGTGTGTTGTGTCTTTGTGGCGTCATGCTCTGCTCATTTCGGATTATCAATTTTCCTCACATGGACAGCAACATTCCCGCCAATCCGGCCTATGGTGTTTTCATATCTCAATTAGTGAGATATGCTAGACTTTGCACATCGAAACTGGATTTTATTGATAGACTTCACCGACTTTCATCACATCTCCTTCACCAAGGCTTCAAATCTACGCTGCTTCGTAAATCGTTAACTAAATTCTTGAAACGCCACGGTGCTATCGTTGAGAAGTATGGTGCGACACTACAGGAGATGAGATTAGCAATCCAGAGATGAGATTATATCCTTTATATTATCCTGACGCCCAAATTTGAGATCCTTGTTGCTTCCATTCATTACATTTTTATGCAAATGTGCGCGCGCAATTTTCCCAAAGTTGTGCGCGTGCTTGCTTATTCAGTTTACGTGTGCTTAGTTCGTTATTTAACGTACTCCTATTACGTTGTTTTCCTTGCTAATATGTATTGTCAATAACTGTGCTCACAGTGTGGGTGGCTCCTCCTAAAATGTTCTGCAATTGGTATACGATTAGATGGAGCCGAAACCAATTGTGGAATTGCACACATTTTAGGTATCCTACTGATGAACAGTTATTACACGCAGATATTTTTAGAAGCAACAATTGTTTGCGGTCTGTCAACTTTGAATTGCGTGTGCGTTTGTGGCCTCACACTTTTAGAACGAAGAATATACATATCGTGTGTAGCGTTTTTGTGGCCTCACGCTTTTAGAACGAAGAATATACATCATGCGTCATGCTTTGCCTGGTTACGGTTTTAAAACGAAGAATATCGTCCGCACTGCTTGTAGAGTGTTTGTGGCCTAATTTTTTTCACTTTTAAATTTCCTGGGCGCCGCCAATTTTGATTTCGTGGCGTCAATTGCTGATTGCAGCTTTTGTCAGGAAACAAATGAAGCAGAAAATCCATTGTGTTAAACAATAGGCAACTTTCACGATAGCGTCATTTGACTACAGCTACCAGAATCACAGCTTGTTTTTCCTTTCTTACTTAAGGTGCATTTCTTTAGGAAAATCTGAAACAGTAGTATGTAAAGGCTTCGACAAATACCACCTGTCTCAAAACAACATAACATCCTAGCCTACCAAGACACACCAAAGTCGTCGCGGCACAGCTCCTCCTTTGGTGTGTCTTCGTAGGCTGGGATGATATGTTGTTTTGAGACAGGAAGTATTTGTCGAACCCTTTACATACTACTTATGGAAAGAGCACACCGTAGGGCCACCAACGTCAAACCACACCAACCATGGCGCACCCTATTGAACAAGTGCGCCATAGGTGTAATCGTGTCACACCCTATTGAACAAAGGCGTCAAAAGGGTAAGTGTGTGACGTCATATTGAACAAGACCGTCGTGTGTGCAAACATGTCACAGCGTATTGAGCAAGAGAGACGTGGGAGCAAACCGATGGCAACCGAACTTCCGCCAATGGGCGGAAAACCACCGCGCGGGGACAGCAACCCGATGGCGCTGCCTGTTGAACAAAGGGTCCCAAGAGGTATCATGGTACACCCAGTTGAACAAACAACCGGCTGTGTTAATTCCAGAGGAAAATGGTCTGCCCCGTATATGGCAAGCGCGAGAGACCGGTGTATTGAACAAGTGTCACATGAAGGAAATCCGATGAGTGTCAACACTTTTGATTACTCTATTGCGGAATTTGATGCAGAAGAATTTTTAGCTAGAATATCTGAAGAGCTGGCGGAAAGGGTGGAAGAAAAGAGGGCAATCGAAGCCCTTTTGGAACAAGTTTCTGCGGAGAACTCTATTGCGGAATTTGATGAAGAAGAATTTTTTGCCATAGTTGCCGAAGAACTGGCGGAAGAAAATAGGGCAATAGAAACCTTTTTGGAACAAGTTGTCTCAGAGAACACACCAATTTTTGGTGGAGTTGTGCCAAATTTGATGGATGAACGGGTGCCAAGACAGCGGCGAAAACCTTTGGTTCCACAACCCTTTCAACCCCAACGACCGCCAAGAAGAAAACGAAGAAAAAAAGGGGATCCGTCTACTCTGGTGTCCTTTGATTCCCCTTTTCACCCCCAGGCCCGTATGTGGACACAAACATATAAAGACGACTTGAGATTGTTGGAAAATAGATCGGGACCGCGGGTGGGGACAATGAAAGGACGGCGGCACACCATTTGGCGCATTGATCGAACAGAGGCGGATTTAACACAAAATTTAACAAAACCGTTTATGGCTCGTATTCGTGAAGAGGCAACAACAACTTTTTATCTAAGGCATAGTTTTGCAGCCTGGTTTAGAAACAATGAAAACTACGATTTGGAAAGGTGGGTTGCTGGGGCACCTGTTGACGGGTTTCACCCACCCTCCCGAACATTGTTTCAATTCCATGGTTGTTATTTCCATGGTTGTCCCAAATGTTTTCCAGACCGCAACACAATTATCAGCAACGATAAAACTCGTGAGGCCTCTTTCAAAGCCACCGTGAAACGAACAGAACCCTTGTGGACTGTCGGGTTTAAAGTTGTCGAAGTGTGGGCCTGCTCGATTGGGCGAGATGAGCACAAACCACAAACCCTCACAAAAAATTTTCCACACACCATTTTGTATGATTTCGAAGTTTTTGGAGACAAAAATTTTCGACAAGAACCGACGAACGAGTTGACCCTCAAAGACAAACACATCCCCATTTCTGTGTCCATTGGCGACAAGTTGGAAAGAACCCTAACCCACATTTATGGAAGAACTGAAAAGACGAGGCAAAAACATTCGCAAAAGAGTGCGCGCAGAATTTCTGCCAGAGGATTTCGAAAATATTCCAAAGAAACGTCGGGTTTTGATTGAACAATGGTGTGATCAAGTGCCTGTTGTTGGTTTTAATTCAGGGCGTTACGACCTCAATCTTATCAAAGAATATTTTGTGGAACAACTTGCTGGCCCAACAGGTGGTGTTAAAGTTGCGAAAAACGGAAATAAAGTTATGTTTATCCTTTCAGAACACTTTCGCTTCTTAGATATCATCAATTATTTGGGGCCAGCTACCAGTTATGATAAATGAATAAAAGCATACGATTGTGCCGCGCAAACATCGTGGTTTCCATATGAGTGGTTTGATTCACCAGAAAAACTTGATTACCCTGGTCTTCCAGATTATTTCTTTTGGTACATAAAACTGAAAGACGAATTTTTCCTGTCAATGAAAGAGTACAAACAATGCAAACAAGTATTCAGAGAAAAAGGTATGCAAACCTTTGCGGATTGGTTGCGCTATTATAACAAATTGGATGTTGTGTCGGGATTGGAAGCTTTGGAAAAAATGAGGTTGTCTTACACAGAAAAAGGGATTGACATCCTCAAAGACGCCTTTTCATTTCCTGGAGTGACTCTTCACTATTTGCTTCGAGGTGCGGTTGAGCAGGGCGCAGATCTTTGGACACCCAGCATCGAGGAATATGAAATGTTGAAGAGAGCGGTTGTTGGCGGGCCAAGTTTGGTTTTCACAAGATATCACGAAGCAGGAACGACAAAGATCAGATCACACCAGATTGCCAACGCGAAAACATGCAGGAAAATTCTTGGTTATGATGCAAACGCGCTGTACCTGTCAACCATGAAATAAGACATGCCTTGCGGAAGAGGACAAATCATTCATTACAGAGGCGAAGAAACGACACGTATTGTTCCCACTTTCATTCAAAAAGTGACAGATAACGGTTCTTGGTTTGAAGAAATGCCACCATTCTTCACCAACGAACAAGTGCCAATCGAGGCAACTCCACAACACATGCTTGACTATCTCCAGAGAACAAACAGAATTTATGGAAAAGAAAAGAAACTGTTGGGTTTGCTAGCAGCAAAAAAAGATATTTTTGTATACTCCACTTTTGAAATGGTATTTATCACACGGTGCGAATATAAAAGCAGTCTACAGAACAATCAACTATCAACCAATGAAGATCTTCACGTGGTTTGTTGAGCAAGTAACAGAGGCTCGCCACACCGGAGATGTGGAAAAAGAGCAAAGCATTGCTTGCAGAAGTTTTCAAACTGTTGGGCAACAGTGCTTATGAGAAAATGATTGAGGCGGTGGAAAGACTAACCAACGTGACATACACGAAAGATGAGAAAGTTGTGGACAGAGCCCTCAGAGGCGCTTTCCACACCGATCTCGATGAAATTGGTGAAGCTTATGAGTTGGAAAGCCGCAAACCACGAATCACAATAAAGAGACCTTTTCAAGTTGGAATTGTTTTCTATCAGTTGGCAAAGCTTCGGATGCTTGAGTTTTACTATGACTTTCGTTACAGATTCATTGATCGCAGCGATTTTGAATTGATTCAAATGGATACGGACAGTAATTACCTTGCAATCAGTGGGGAGAAGTTGGAAGACATCATCAAACCCGAAATGAGAGAGGTTTTCGAAGAAGAAAAAAAGCAATGGAGCAACCGCGAGCCAGGGTTCTTCAAGTTGGAATGTGTTGGTGAAAGAATGATTGCCCTTTGTTCCAAATGTTATTTCACTGAAGAAGAGCAACACGGAAAAAGCAAGCTCAGCTCAAAGGGTATTTCGAAGAAGCAAAACAGACTGTCTTGGGATCGCTACAAAGCAGAACTTCTTGGAGGGAAAGACTTGGCAATGAACACAGGGTTTCGAATGTGGGAAGGAAGCATGATCACTTATGAGCAGCGAAAGCTGGGGCTTTCCGCCTTTTACAACAAATGATATGTGCTTGAAGATGGGATTCACACAGAGCCGATTGAATACCATCTTGCTGGGGCGAATTGAAAAGTTGCCCCTTTGATTTAAAATCTCTACTGACAATCAGAGCAAGAACAATTTTCACTTTCAAGAACTTGGCACTTTTTCTCTTGCCAGTTTGTCTGATGTTTTGAAAATGTGTTTCATTCCACCCGAGTTGATTCCTCTCTTTCAGCTTGAAAGAAAGGAAAAAATTCAAAATTCTTTCCTTCAATTCTCACGGAAGCAGCCACAGAAAGTCCATGCTATTTTTATTTCTTCACATGTTCAATTGTGGTGACCAAGCGGGTACACCCTTTTGAAGGAACATATTCCCAAGTTACATGGAGAAGAATTGTAGAATTCCCGTTTACACGCGGAGACGGGGGAAGACGAAAATTGTTGTTTGCACGAAATGCAGGTGCGAATTTCATGAGGCTTGTTTGTCTTGTTTGCGAGAAGGAGAAATTCACAAATTTGATTTACCCTGGAAAAATTATTGTGATATGTACCACGAAATTGTCCCCGCGAGTTCTTATGAAAGAAAGAAATGGGTGAGAAATCTCAAAAGTCTCAAGTGAGGTCGGTCGGGGGCAACTCTGTGTCTGGCGGAACAACCATCAATTCTTCCCGCACGAAGCTGCGCTTTGGTCCGTCGTGAAGCCAATACATGACAGGTTGGCCAGGTTTTATCATAACCCTTTCAACGGTGAACGTTTTCAGAGACCAAACAGGATCGGTGGCTCTTCGCACACCTCCCTCCAATTCCCCCGGCGCAAACAGATAACGCACTTCAGCACCAGTTGGAAGTCTTCCTCTTCTTTCTGCTGCCCCGACAGGTCTTCCGAAAGGAGCTGTGGCTGGTTCTGCGACCACCCTTCGTCGTTTTATCGCATCGACAGGTTTGGCATCTATCAACCGTGTGACTTGGTAGTTGTTCGCAGCAACAACTCGCGGAAGCCGCTGTATCCACGCCATAGCCCACTCTCCCTCATGCAGTCGTATCTCCACTACATATTGGTGGCGAAACAACCCCTCTGCCAACGTTCGGTTCCACCGCTCCACAATTGCTTGGTCGCGGTGCACTTCGGGATGCCCGCGTCGGATGGCTGTGCCATGTTTCGCCATCGTTTGTGAAACAGCACCCATGAACCCTCGCCCAGCGTCGACTTGCAGCATCTTCGGCCATTGCAACGGACTGCGTTTGTAAATTTTCTCGAAAGCCGCAGCAACCTCCATCGCGCTCTTTGTATCTGCTCGCCACATCGACAACCGTCAGCGCGTATTTCCAAAGTTTGCCCCCAACCCTGTCGTGCGGCATAAAAAGCAGGTCAGCTTGGTGTACCGCGTTGGGAATGGGCTCGTCGAACTTCGGGCGAGGAATTTTCGAAGGCTGGAGGAGAAAGGTTTGCCAAACAGCCCGTCTGTGCAACCATTTCTTCGCAACCACTTCCGGCATTCTGGCCCTTTGCGCCAATTTTTTTTGCCGCATCCCACCCCTTCCGATATCCTTCTGGGCTGTAATAAATTCGCGAAAGTCGCCGTTCATCCCGTTTAGAAGGAACGTTTGTCATTCATGTGAACATATATATCCGAAAGAAAAAGCCAACGATGTTCGGAATTGAGTTTGGAGAAGAAGAGAAACAAAAAGCTTGGCAGGTGCTCGCAGATTTTCGAAAACCACCACCCCTATGCACAAGAAAAAAGAAGGAGATGGCATTGCGAAGAGAAAATGTAGGAAAGACCGGAATATTTCGAACTTGTTTGCCGAAAATGCGGGCTGGTGCAGAAGCTCGACACAGTGCTCCACCCCCGCAGAGAAGCGATGGGCTGGCAGGCAGTTGTGATTCCCAGGAACCACATCCGCAAAACTCTACAAAAACATGGTATTTTCGACTTGGTCAACACCTGCGCGTTGCCCGGTGGACAAAAATGTGGCGCACCAAGGTGGGAGTTTTTGGGAAATGTCATCCACGAGTTCGCGAACTTCCCCCTGAGGGAAACCCTCAAAAACCAAAGTCGGTGAATTATGTTTGTTTCCTTTTCGATTACTTTTTGGTGGTTCCAGAGGAAGTCTGGCCGCGCAAAAAAGAAATCCTTGAGAAACTTGCACCATTTACGTGGAAAATCCAACCAAAGACACAGATGAAAGCGAAAGAAAGGTTCGACGAGTGGTGGTTTGCGTGTAAAATCCTCCCGGAGGTACGTCAAAGGGCGAAAGAATGGTTCGACCAATGGTTGCTTGCGAATTCGCAGCCTGCAAAAGTGCAAAAAGTTGCTAGTTCGCGGTGAAAAGTTCGGCGTACTTCGCCTGGAGTTTCTCGGGATTTCCATGCAGTGGTCGGAAACGAAGTCGTCGATCATTTGTCGAGAAACTCTTTTGCGTCGAAAGGTTCTCCCCCGAGATGGAACCGGATGGCATCCAGTACTTTTTTGTATTCCGCAAGCGCGAAGCAGGCTTTTTCGGCCTTTCTGTCGTATTTCTTCGCCGTCGCAACAATTTTCACGACAACACCAAATGCTGTCAGCCCGGCAATGACAGCAGGATTGAGAGTAACCCCTCCCGCGACAGCTCCAGTCAAAACAGCTTTTCCAGCAACCACGTTGCAAAGCAAGTTTCTGCGCTGGTACATTCGGAAAAGCTTGTCGTAGCCCCAATGCTTCCTGTTGTAAAAAGCATAGAGGTGTTTCAACATCTCAAAGGTATCATTCAAAAGGGTCGGGTCAATGTGGTTGAAGTCAAAGATGTTGAGGGGAGGTTGTCGGGGTGTCCTCTTGAGCAACCTCATGGTTGTATATTGTTTCAGGAAAATTTCAAAGGACAGTGTCGTAAGAAAAGCCGGTTGGTTTCGCTGCAAGCATGGTTGCGCGCATTTTTTCCCTCTCTTGCCATTTTGGTTTGGAAAAATTCCGCAGTTTGCAAGGACAAACAAGGCGGCACTTGTCGCACCAATAGCACCAGGTGTATGTGCACAGGAAGCTGTCAATATGTTGATTCTTCATGTGGGGTGTGGTGGGCATGGTATAAAGAAAGGAGAATTTTCACACCGTGAAATCAACACTTAGTGGTATTGGTTGGTTCTGGGCAAGACCACTCATACTTAAAAGAATTGAAGTCGCATTTCTTGGAATTGACACCTGTGTTGTGGAGGCAAATGCGCTTTGACCTTGGCTCATTGAAAACCTTTCTGACTCCCCGAGATACTTGGAACCAGCGAAAAAATTGACAACGAACGACAAGTCGTGTGGGAGAGGGCGAGGGGCGAGTAAACTGGTGAAAGTTATATGTTGAAAGGTGGAAAGGGGGAGCCCAAATGACGACGGAGGGAAAGTGTGAAAGAAGACCGTACTCTGGTTGAAGGGATTTGGGTTGCGATAAATATTATTATACCTGTAAACCATACCAGACCAAACTATGGGTTTTGAAAAGTGAATAACCCCGTTCCGGTACTCGAATAAGGGAGTGTTCCCTTCTGTCACCCTCTGCCCATTCAAATCCAAATCATCACCTAACTTCGGTTGATGGATTACAATCCCATTCATGTTCAACGCGTTTTGCATTGTCAACCCATGGACGCTCGAGCTGAACAATGGGCGGTCATTGTTGTAAACCCAGTGGTCATTCAAATTCAAATTTCCACCCAATTTTGGTTCAAGAATCAAATAACTGTTCATGTTCAAGTCATTCATTTAGCTAAAACTGTGGGCCCCAAAATCATGTCACGAACGAAATATGTCGCGCCTTGCAAACCTTTCCGCCTGTTTCCTACATGCAAATCCGCTCTAGTAGGTGCGGTTTTACGCAATTGTAAAATTTATTTTAGTCCCTTATGTAGGTATATATACAGGTCACTTATGTTGTATTTGTAAAACTCCTTGACGAAGTGTGCGTTAGTCACACGAAACGCGTAGGAGAAAATAAATCGTTTTACAACTCTAAGAGTTCGCATACGTGCTGCTCACTAGTTTCTTCTAAAACAATTAAGTATTTTCACTAGAAGAAGCCACATGGCGAACAACACAGAAACCAACAGCGCTGGACTCAAGCGTCGACGATCGAACAGCGAAGAGCCAGATCCGCTACCCTCCGGTAGCAACTCCAAACTTGATTCTACTATCCAGTCTATCCTTAGAAAGAAAGTTGGTACATGCCAAGACAGCAGAAAGTATCACTCGGTTCTCTTGGCAAGAATCAAAGTACTGGAGCACCATGCAGCTGAAGGCACGATCCCCAATGGCCTTCGAATTCGCAGCGTTAAAGCCAAAGGCAAAAGCGAAACTCTGCAAACGAAATTTGACGACATAATTCGTGTGGCAGAAACCAAGCTGCTGGACGCTGTTATTGAAAATCTCCGCCGTGAAGTTGAAGTTAACCAGGACGCGCTCAGAGAGAGAGAGAAGGGGACAACTACGGTACCATTGCCCAATGGAAATTCCACCTAGTTAAAAATACACTTCAGAGCAAGTGGATGGTCTCGTCGAAACGGCAATGTTCTTCGCGGAAAACCTCTCCTCATACAACGCAGTCGCTCGTGCTTCAAAAGTTCTTCAAGCGGAAATTAGTCTCAATGAAAGCAAACTGCGAGAAAATATGGACTTAAACGAGACTTTCACGCCATCAGAGCAGTCGATTCAAGAAATTATCAGGCGGGAAATCCATCGTACAAAGTATCTACAACCTGTCGTCAGCGACCGGCAAAGAAAGGTCTCTTTCTCCAAAAATCCTGGAAGACAAAGTCGTTCAAAACAGCAACAACGCCAGCCACGTCGACAAGGTTCATCAAAATCGCCGAAAAGTCGTTCCAAATCGCCGAGATCTAACTCGTCTAAACGGGTCAACCGTCCTCGCTCATCGGCAAAAAACGCCCAGGGCAAAGGTTCCGGCCCCGTAAAATAGACAATCGCTCTCCCGAGGAGAAGCGGCTTTTCAAATTGGCAACAAGACCCTTGTACGACCTTCTTCCACGTAACTTGGAAATCCATAACGTTTCTCATGTAAAACTCACTTAGCGCCAATCCAAGGTTCTGGGCTTTGGTCTTAAATTCGGGCCTACGCTCAAGCCTCCCGCTGACGCTCAGTTTGATTTACAGATCAAAGATTTTTGTCACCGAGTTCGCCTACAAGATTTGTTTGCTGATCAGCCACAGGATCCTGACTTCAATCCTCGATTGTACCTACCACAGGCGGCCCAAGCTCCGCGGTGTGATGGGTGTCATGATCATCTTGCGTAATAACGGTCAAGGCGAAATTATAAGAGTTTGTATGGAAATATTTACCATCGGTCTTAGAAAGCAAAAATACGGTCAAATTCTTAATAAAAATAGCTAACCTTACTTCCACGCTGTTTTGCTTGTTGTCTGTTTGCTTACTTTGCTGTCTTGAGGCCTTTTCAGCGAATTATCTCTTGGCGAATTATCTGGTGGGTTTTCCACTCATAAGAGAAGAAGAAGGCATCACACTGAAATTAGGAACGCCTGATCCGAGAAGCGAAAAATCCCAGCTCAGAATGGCCGGGCGGCCACAAATCCCACTCGAAATCCAAGCACAGATCTTCTAGTTTCATGTCGTTTCGCTAGACAACTCAATCCTCGCATGAACCCGACGCCAAGCGGCAGTTTGCTTGCAATAATTACAGCTCACAAGATTGTAGAGACCCGAGTACACATTCACCTCGACACACGACCGTTGAAAAACCGCTTGGTAGCCCTGCCTTCTTTTCAAAATGAGCCTCGTCAGGGAACACACCGTCACTTTTTGTTTTCGAACCACGGGTCCTCACAAGTCGAATCGACCAACGGGCCATTGTCTCGATCGCCAAAAAGTGACGGTGTGTTCCCTGGCGAGGCCCTTTTGAAAAGAAGGCAGGGCTACCAAGCGGTTTTTCAACGGTCGTGTGTCGAGGTGAATGTGTACTCGGGTCTCTACAATCTTGTGAGCTGTAATTATTGCAAGCAAACTGCCGCTTGGCGTCGGGTTCATGCGAGGATTGAGTTGTCTAGCGAAACGACATGAAACTAGAAGATCTGTGCTTGGATTTCGAGTGGGATTTGTGGCCGCCCGGCCATTTTGAGCTGGGATTTTTCGCTTCTCGGATCAGGCGTTCCTAATTTCAGTGTGATGCCTTCTTCTTCTCTTGTGAGTGGAAAACCCACCAGATAATTCGCCAAGAGATAATTCGCTGAAAAGGCCTCAAGACAGCAAAGTAAGCAAACAGACAACAAGCAAAACAGCGTGGAAGTAAGGTTAGCTATTTTTATTAAGAATTTGACCGTATTTTTGCTTTCTAAGACCGATGGTAAATATTCCCATACAAACTCTTATAATTTCGCCATGACCGTTATTACGCAAGATGATCATGACACCCATCACACCGCGGGAGCTTGGGCCGCCTGTGTACCTGCCTACTGGCTGGAATCCTACGCGACAAAACCCTGAACTCGAAGACAAACTCTTTGAATTGCGCAAGGAGCTACGGAGAAGCATAGCTGAATGCAAGCCACATTGGAAGGGAAATCTTACTAGTCAAGACAGAGCAGAGCTCAGGGAGCTCAAAACCAACTGCACTGTCAGAGTCTTACCAACTGACAAGAACTTAGGCCCAGGGCTTTTGTCAACGGACTGGGTGAAAACTGAGACACTCAGACATCTACACGATGAACTTTCATATGCCAAGGTCACTCTCTGGGACTGGTATGTTTACCGTGACAATATAAATAAGCGCCGTGAACAGCTCATGTCAACATACTGTCAGTTTATTGTCCTTAATGTAGCTAGATTCCTCCGTAGCTATGACCATTTTGTTACTCCGGTTAAATTCTATGTTATCCCTAAGATACATAAGAAACCTACGGTGGGAAGACCTATAGCGGTCTCTCATTCATATAGTACCAGGCCTATCAGTATTTTCGTTGATGAGCTTCACAAGCCTAAAATACGTATGCCTACCGTTCTTAGGGATTCTAGTGAGTTGATTCAGTTATTGGAGAACACGTTGTTGCCTCCATCCAATTGCTTTCTTGTCACCGCGGACGTTGTTTCCCTGTACCCCAATGCGGATACAAAGAAAGCATTGGTTGCCCTCCATTTACTTCTTCGAGAGGCCCTAGCACTCGAGACTCCATTATTGGTTTAGATCGCTAGACTTGCCTTGGAGAATAACTATTTATCTTCGGAGTTTAGCTCGGACATCTTTCATCAAGAATATGGTATCGCCATGGGAACACCATTTGCCGTCACGGTAGCTTATGCTTTTATGTATCTTCATGAGAAAGATATCGTGGACAGATATTCTAGTTATCTTCTTCTCTATTAAAGATTAATCGATGACATTCTCGCTATTTGGGATGGCCCTAAAGATACCTTCTAGAATTTCTACACGCTCTTGATAGCCAATCAGACCGTATTAAGCTTACTTACTGTATTCGCAATAGTAGCATTTCCTTTCTGGATTTGTTTCTCTATAGAGATACTTCATCTGATAAACTGCGTTTTTCTACTTTTCAAAAGCCTCTCAACAAATATCTGTATATACCGTTTGAGTCGTTTCACCCTTCTAGCAATAAGAAAGCCTTTATTAAGGGGGAATTGATGAGGTACGCTAGAAATAGTTCTTCCTTTATGTCCTTCGCTGAGACTAGGGAGAAATTTTGGAAACGTCTACGGGTGAGAGGGTATCCCTTCTGATTCTTGCTCCCATTGTTTCGCGCTATTCGCTACAACGACAGGAGTAGATGGCTTAGAAGTAAACCTAACAATAGGTCTGGGGTTAACAAGACTATTGTCTTCAAAACCACCTTTAACTGCAGTCACGCACGCATCAAGCATGTTATTAACCATATACTACCAGATCTTGATTGCACAGTTTGTTACAAATCCACTGTAACTTTAGCAAATCTATGTAAATAAGCTATACACAATTTTTTTTGGGGTCCGCAGTTTTAGCTAAAACTGTCACGAACGAAATATGTCGCGCCTTGCACACCTTTCCGCCTGTTTCCTACATGCAAATCCGCTCTAGTAGGTGCAGTTTTACGCAATTGTAAAATTTATTTTAGTCCCCTATGTAGGTATATATACAGGTCACTTATGTTGTATTTGTAAAACTCCTTGACGAAGTGTGCGTTAGTCACGCGAAACGCGTAGGAGAAAATAAATCGTTTTACAACTCTAAGAGTTCGCATACGTGCTGCTCACTAGTTTATTCTAAAACAATTAAAAAAAAAAATACAAAAAAAAAAAAAAACATATTAAAAAATTCCATTAAAAAAAATTAACATTTGTCATTTCCGGCGGAAAGTACTCAACCACAAACGTGTAATATCCTTTGGGCAGCGGAAAGAGATTGAAGCCGATTCGGGAGTGATAATCATTGCTGCCTGCGTCTGGGGTAAGGGTGAACTCATACGCGTTTTTGTTGTCCCCATGTGGGGAGATGGCGAATTTGACGATGCCATGAACATGAATGTTGTTTTCAGATGAGGAATCGTCGCGTCTTCCATGAGGTGGGCGAATGGGTTTTTTTGCCCACCTGACAGGGAAAGTTGCGAGTGATCCACATAATCCTTCGTCGCCGCGTCCGTTTCGCCGACTGTTTTTTTGAGAGCGGTGATTTTGTGATCCCCCATGTTGAGATCGCCAGCCATTGATTGGCTACCGTCCACTTTCAAAAAGTTTCCTCCCAAATCATCCACATATTTTTTTGTTGCGGCGTCATCATTTGCGGTTGGAGGGTTGAGATAGGTGATTTTTTGTTGCCCCATGTTCAAGGGCTCATACATCGGTTTTGTTCCATCTCTTCGAAGAGAATACTCATTCACATGTTCTTTGTTCACAGCGTCCTTGAGGTTGAAGGAGGGCGCAAGATTCTCGATTTGTTTCGCAGTCCTCCATCCACGTATTTTTTGTTGACGGCGTTTTCAGCGGGGTTTTGGAATCGACGTCTTTCAAGCTTTTAATGTCATACCCATCCATACCCATCCATACCCATCCCTCCCGTTTCAAACAAAGCGCGATTTCAGAGTCGACATGGCTTTTGTTCGTGGTATCGAGGTCTTTCACAGCGTAAACCATGTTGGTGAGAAGGTTTCGCCCCATTTCAATGTTCCCAGTCAACGGAGTGCTTCCGTCGAGTTTGGCAAAAGTGGATGTGGCATAGCTTTCACTGACCTCGTCAAGCGGACCAGTCGGCGGGCCCAGATTCTCAATTGGGTGTCCACCCAAATCAAGGGGGCCGGTCATTGGAGCGCTTCCATCGAGAGGCAGAAAGGCCCCCGTCGCCACTGTCGTTCGGGAGTGTCTGTCAATCCCAGGCCTTTTTGCAAACCACCCCATATACATTTTGAAATAATTTTTCACCCTGGCAACTCGAAACCATAAATGAGAGACAAAAAACGTTTTGGTTGGTTTCTGGAATACGAAGGTGAAATGTAAACAGCACTGACAGTAAAAGTTTCATCGGCGCCGACGGTTTGAGGGAGGGGGGAATCCACCTTTCCTTTCGCGCCAGTGAACCTTGTCGTGTGATTTTCCCCGTTGTATTCCGTTAAAAGCATGAGTTGTGTTCTTGCTTGAAGGGTGGGCATTATTTCGTACCACACAAAGGTTGGTTTCGCCTGGCCAGGAATCAGCGCCCTGGGTGATCCACTGATAAAGCACTCGCTCTCGTTGTGTTTTCTGGAAAAACAACCGAGCCCATCAGATTAAAAAATGTTGGGGTGGTGGCTGTTTGCGCATCCGCGCGGGTCACAGGGTGTCGCGTTGCTCCAGGCTTATTTGCAAACCACCCCATTATATTGTTTCATTGAAATTTTTCTTCATCAACTTCTTGTCGGTGGCGCGGTCCAGCAGCTCGTGGGGAACCCCCAGCTCGTCGGCGATTCGTTTGTTCTCCCTCGGGAGGAAGTTGAAAAGGCAGAAATGGCTGCAGTTGTCTCGGATGTTTTTGGGGACCTTGTAATAAGTTTGGGTGAGATAAATGACGCTGCAGTTCCTGTGCCGCCCGTTGATGAAATAGTTGATGATGTCGTTTTGGTTCTTTTAACAAACCAAGTCGTTGAACAGGACGATTTTTTGATTGTCAGGCATTCCCACCTCCGGGTAGGGAAGTTCCTCCAGCGGGATGATTTCGTCGCCTGGCGCCTCGATAACCTCGTACCCCACCTCGGGGTCGATAATTTCGGTAAAGTTGCGCAAGAGCGATTGATATTTGTGTTGGTAGAGGTTCTTCGAAAAAAGAAAGACCTTGTCGTACTCCAACAGCTCGTAGAGCGTGTGCATCAGGATATTCGTCTTGCCTGAATTGCTTGGCCCACAAATCAACATCCTGAAAATATCATCAGGCATGGAGGGGTGCCCCTGCCGGAAACCATTTGTGGCGGCGGCTTCGGGATCATAATTTGGTATTTTAATTTTTCCCCCTCTCTATATATTGATGTCTTTGAAAAAGTGGCGGCAAAGGGGAGAGGCCGAGGCGGAAGTTGAAAAACAAGAGCAGGAGATCCGCCAGAAGTATAGAAGGAAAAAGGTAGCGAATCAAGTTGGTCTGATCGAGGTTGAAAAGCTTTTGAAACCAGTCACAAAAAGGTTGGACCGAGATTTGCAAGCTCCCCGCCCCGAGGTGGAAGGTCCTGATTACGCAATGGATGAGCTCGACCGAATCAACCCGTTTGCTTGGGATGATTTTAGGCCAGAGGTTGAAAAACCACCACCAACACCAACACCACCACCATCACCACCACCATCACCAGTTGATGATGATGATGGTGATGATGAAGCTCCCCTCCCTCCACCATCACGCCAGGCGTGGGATAAACCAGACCAACCTGCTCGAAAGACCAACCCAACGTGCTCGAAAGAACCAGCGAATCTACCCAATTACAAACGATCAACCGGCTCATCACCCAGTTCGGGGACGACCCCAACTACAGAGTGAAAAGTAAAACGTCCCCATTCCACGGGTTTTCGATGATGGATCTTGAAAGGCACCGCGATGAGATAATAGCCCGCCGAGAAGGGAGGCGGCCTGCTCCAAGACAGGAGAGGGTTTCCCCTCAACAGCTGCAAGCGGGGAAAAGGGGTCTGAAACGAACCCCACCGAAAGAAACAAGACCCCGGCCCCCCACAGATTGGGAACGGGCCATTTTGGAACGACGGGCCCCGATTGAAGGGTTAGAGGAGGAAGGGGATGAATACGATGGACAAGAATGGCAAATGGAAGGCAGCGGGTTTGACCTCCCCCCTCAAAGCAAGAAATCGGAGATTCGCGACAAAATGATCCACCAACTGTATGTGAGCCTCGGTTCGATGCTGGCCGGCAACTCTTTAACGAAGCTCCGCAAACAGGTTTCCACTCTGCTCGACAAGCTCCTCCAACTTGGTGGTATCAACGACTTTCAGGCCCGCAAAATTTTCACCGATTACATACGGAGGTGAAATGTACCACCTGCTGCTCGACTCGAGCCTTGCGAGGCTGCAGCGTGATGGCGCCAACCAAAAGTCACATGACTTCACGATAACATTCAACCCACCTATTGTTCTCGAGAACACAAAAAACTATGAAGCAGCGCTTGACGAGCTTATCACCATGTGCTATTCCTGGTACAACGTTGCGGCCGAATACAACAACAACACTCTCAGGTGGCGGAAAGTAGGTGAGGCTTCTAAAACCCTGACCGTTGCCGATGGTATTTACGATTATACAGATCTCAACCGCTTCTTGCAAACGCCAAGCGGCTTCGTCGACCCCGCCGCGGTGGAAAAGAAACACATCTTCAACCTGTACTTTGATGACGCAATCACCCGCGTTCTGATTGGCGTGGCCACCGGCTACGAGCTTGACCTCTCAACTGGGGATTTTGGGAAACTGCTGGGTTTCAACAAAAAAATCCTGACTGGGGCCACAACCTTCACGGGTGATAACATCCCCGACATCACGAGGAGGGTTGACTGGGTGTTCCTGCATTGCGACCTCATCAAGCGGCGGGCCAACGATGTGCCGAGCGATGTTTTGTTCTCCTTTTCGACGGCCAAGCTTGAGGTAAGCTACCCTCTCACAAAAGAGCCCCTCCGTCCGACATTTCACCCGGTGAACAAAACTAACATAGAAAAAATAAAAATTTGTGTTACTGATGGGAGGAACAACATTCTCAATCTCAACCACGCTGATGTTGCTTTGACTCTCATGATCAAGGAAATTTCTTTGTGAGGTATATGAACCGACCAAGTGAGTGGGAAAGATTTTACGATAAGGGCGCCGGCCGCTTCCGCTACAAGCACAAAGACTCCGGTGTCGTGCGGGATACACTCATGGCAATTGGGAAGAGCCTCGCAAAAGCGGCCGCCCCCCTCGCAAAGAAGACCGCCTCCAAGGCCGCCGAAGAGGCAGCCGAAAAGGCAAGCGAGTCCCTCGTTGAGCGGGGAGGTAAAAAGATACGCCAACTTTTGCGAAGCCGCACAGCAAAGCAGAAAAAACTACGGCAGACCGCGACGGATTCAATGATCAAACTTAGTCAAATCTTGGCCAACCAACTTTGAATTTTTTTTGTTTTGTATACGGCACAATGTTTCGAGCGCCACGCATGCTTGAAAGGGTCGACTATTAGCAGTTTCGCCTAGACAATGCACTGTCCCAACCCGCGAACGGGCAGTCGCAAGTCAAAACCGAGCTCAAGTTTTATATATCCGATCGCGATGTCATATACGATTTTTACAAGGCTTACTTCCGAGTGGAATACCAGTTGCAGAAAAAGGCCGACGGGACTTTTGTGGCTGCAGATGTGGCCTCGGCACCAGTCAACGGCGCCTTCTCTCATAACGAGCCAGAGATAACCGGAAGTTAAAAAATTTCCCAAGTCTGGTTTCTAAGGAGTGACGTTATAGGTCTGCATTAGAGCCGTCAACGTACTTCATTTGTGGTTTCACTGCAGGAGCATCTTAGCACA
Organism: Pachyseris speciosa; assembly: GCA_016490735.1. NCBI lineage: Eukaryota > Metazoa > Cnidaria > Anthozoa > Scleractinia > Pachyseridae > Pachyseris > Pachyseris speciosa. The sequence continues at coordinate 238,295 of JAEMWC010000372.1, forward strand.
CCTTGAAAGAAGTATTGTTTTTGCGCTTCAGCGGCAGAATTAATTTACCGGCACGCGGCACGCTTACTTATGGCATTTTATGGTTTTACTTGTATGATAAAACGCTAGTTTTCAATTGTCAAATGTTATGCTTTAGCGATTCGTTGTGATTTTCGAGGGGATAATCAGCATATCTCGGTATGTGATGGACAGAAATTACAGAGAGCGACGCCTTCTCAGGCTGAAATTCTGTTTTATCGGGTGATTTCATTGACGTGCAATGGACTTTGGTAAGTTGTAACTATATTTTAAGCCGAAGTAAATCGCCTTCAGACAATTTCAAAAGCGGAAATACGAACGTAAGAGGTAAGATCGACGTAACTTTCGATTTTGTTATATTGGTACGTTTGGTAGGAATCGCCCATGACATTTTCCCTGGGATTATATTCTAATGTGAATTTTCTGTAAGATTTGATTGAGTTGGAATTCCTTCGGTTTCGGACCATTGTTGAGCGGTAATCTTTCTGTTCAAGCGTATTTATGTATATGTAGCAAAGTTCATGTATATTCCGGCGGCAAATTAATTATATTCTGGAGGCAAATTAAGTATAAAGCCGCGAAATACGCGCGCACTCGTCATCGATCCACGATAATGAAGATCGGGCTGGTGAGGGGGCGCGGAAGTGGGCGGCTCCTTATTTTGTCTTTATAACTGGGTATGGGTAGTTATATCTTTTACATAGCTGCTCTGTGTCAAAGCACAGAATATTTTATCTGGCGACTATTTCTTCCACTTATGGTGGTGATTAAAATAGTGGCAGTTTGAAAATTGAAAATTATCGTTGGAGAATATATTATCGTCCAGAAACAACTTCTGAAAGCCTTTTCAAACTACCGAGGAGTTTAGGACTCTGTGTTTGTTTGTGCGTAGAAAATAGCAATAGTAAAATATTCAAGTGATTTAGCATATGTAACTTGCGGGTAAAAATCTAGGCAAATGTTCTATATCTTTTCTGGTTCATGGAGGTTGAGGTCCTGGCATCACTGTATGCCTGAGTGCTTCTGGGATATATAACATGAACAGTTTTATGAAGTGCAGATAAACATCTAGGAAAATGTTCTATATCTTTTCTGGTTCATCCATGTTGAGGTCCTGGTAACACTGTATGCCTGAGTGCTTCTGGGATATATAACATGAACAGTTTTATGAAGTGCAGATAAAAATCTAGGCAAATGTTCTATATCTTTTCTGGTTCATCCAGGTGGAAGTCCTGGTTTCACTGTATGCCTGAGCGCTTCTAGGATATATAACATGAACATTTTTTTGAAGCGCAGATAAAAATTTAGGCAAATGTTCTATATCTTTTCTGGTTCATCCAGGTTGAGGTCCTGGCATCACCGTATGCCTGAGTGCTTCTGGGATATATAACATGAACAGTTTTATGAAGTGCAGATAAAAATCTAGGAAAATGTTGTAAGCAGGTTTAATGACCAAAACGTTTTTACATTTGGTACATTTCTTTGCAGAACAATAACGCGTTTGGATGACTGTATTTTTCGAGAACGTTTTCCTTACTTTAATGCCCTTCAGAGTAATTTAGTCCTTGGACAGTTCGCCAGCATTTTCCAAGTTAAACAAATTTTAACAATCGGGAAAAAATTAGAAAAAGGAGAAGTTATAGTTTGAAATGATGATTTCGATACCGTTGCCGTTGTCGCTTTTCCTGCCAAGGTCGGTTTCGGAAGTCGAATACTGAAACTCACAGTTCGACGTTTGTCGAGATTATTGAGGAATTATTCAACGAGAATTTAATCAGTTCCTAGGGAAACCGTACGGATAGTAACAGTTCTGTTCATGGGCACGCAACGATATCACATATTGAAGCGAATTATTTTAGCTCGGTGATGTTAATTTACTTTCACGGTGTTCAAGAAGGGTAGTAATTGCAGACTGATTTGTGTAAATTACTCGCAAATATGTTCACTACAGTGTATTACCATGTATTGCAAGTATGTTTGATTTAGGAATACGAGCGCGTTTTAATTAGCGTTCAAAAGAAATATATCTCCCTCCAAAAACACATTAGGGCCGTTTATACAAGAGAAAATAAGCCGTGGCTTACTCTGGCCACTGCTTACATAAGACGCGAACACTCCGTATAAATGGTACAAAATCTACGTTCACGGCTTTCGCAAGCTGCGGCTTATCCTGGCCTAGCTTGGTGTTTTTACTCGTATAAATGGTTCCTTTCGCGTCTTATGTAAGCCGCGGCCAGAGTAAGCCGCGGCTTATTTTTTCTCGTATAAACAGCCGTATTGTTTTTCTCATATTGCATGCGAAAGAGAAACAAAGAAAACTCGAGTCTTTGGTTGTAATTTAGTGCTATTTTCTGGAACCGGTGAGCCTACCTCAAGAGTAATTCATCAAAGCCAAAACAAACTATTGGGTATCGTTTTCCCGTTCTCGCAATCACTTTTCGTGTACATCAGGTCTAAAAGATAGAATTTCGCCATAAATAAACGTTCACGTTTAAGGATTATGACAGATAAGCGTGAAAATTGACGCCCCATATCAAACAGAAACGAGTGCCAGAAGCGATTCGATTACATTGGAATGTTCAGAGTAGCTGGATATCCTGCTGAGATTGGTGGCAAATTGCCCCCTATCTCAGCGGGATCCAGAGGTATTTTTGTGGTTGCTAAGAACCTCTGGCTCGTTATGTCATGAAAAGACTGACAGTGAAGGCGAACTCGAAGCCACTCTATGAGGGTAACGATGTGAACAAGATAACCTTTGTGAAAGACATGTTGCAGTACTCTGAGGACTATTCCAGAACTGTGGGGAAAGATGAATTCTGGTATCTCGACAACGACAACACAACAGTTACAGGGGCAGCTGCCACCAATCTCGGCATACGTTCAAGGGAACTCCTTTCACAAGGAGACCCCAGTCAAAGCAGTGATACCTCTCAATCGGTTTTCTTTCTTCGAGGAGTTGGAGGACAAGATCCTCCCCCCGCTGCAACTCGAATTCGACATTGAGCTGCAAAGCGACGAACATATGATATTTGGGGGTGCCGCCTCGGCAAACCATCGAGTTGTGGTGAAACTCTTCGAGTTATGGGTGCCAAAAATGACCTTCTCAGCTATCTGAAAGAAAATTTGCACGTGAGCATGGGTCGGACAGACATCTCGTAGCAGTGGCCAATAACGGCGGGGGTCAAAAATGCAAAGCATGTGTTCGTGTTCTTCCAGAAAGCCACCGCGGACACAACAACAACGAATCCCTATGTCTTTCATACCTTCAACCTTGATGCAGGGGCAAAGTTGTCCACATGCCGCCTGCAATATGGCTCGACCTTTTACCCCGAAAATGACTACGAGGGGGAAGACCAAGCGAAGATACGCCAGGATCTTGTGGAATTCAGCTACAGAAGGGATGACTATAACACAGGAACTCAACTGAATGTCGCCAACTACGAAAATCTTTATCCCCTCATTTATTTCGATCTCCGGACTGCAAAAGAAAGTATGACTGGAGATTCAAAGCGGTTGGTTTTTCACTATCGATTGAATCAGGCTCCCACGGCAGATTACAAAATATAAGTGATCGTCTTGAATGAAGAAGAGGTCGTCTTGGTTGTGGTTGGAAATGAATTGGTCAGGGTTTGAAGAAATTTCTTCTTTGATATAAGATGCCAACTGTGTATCACCCGTTTAAAGTCGCTTTGTCTGAGGACCAAAGGCACAGTCTCCCGAAGGCGGTGAAAGAAAGGGTGGCTGTGACTCTGCGTGTCAAGCCGGCACAAATTGGAAATGGTGACAGCCCTCCGTTGACCACCACACAAATAAACCACCTGAAAAAGGCCTCCAGCGCCGGCCGCGGTGCGGATATGACATTCAGCAAGACACAAATAGGCCAAACAAAAAAGCTGTTCGGTGGCAACCTTTTTCTGTTGTCCGGACTCTCGCCCCTGCTGTTGGGAAGACTTTGGGGATGGCTGGTCTTAGCTTCGGTGTGGAGAAACTTTTGAAAAAGATTTTCGGTGGCAATGTTGGACCCCAGGAGGTGCAGCTTTACAAACTTGTGCAAATGATGCACCCCGCGCAGAAATTGGTTCTTGAAAAGTATCTTGTTGGCCGGGGTGTGGTTAGTGGTGGCGCCACGCAACATGGAGGCTTTCTTGGAATGCTGGCTTCCATAGGCATTCCTTTGGCAGTAAGCCTCGTAAAGAAGGTTTTGGGGCGTGGGATGCAAGTGAGCCGGGCGCGGTCAAGGAGGTCTGCACCCCCTCGTCTTCCTGCGCCACCTTCGGGGCGCGGCATGCAAATGCGCCCTCCTCCGGTCTTCGGAAGGTGGGAAGATTGGGGAAAAAAGATGAAGTTCAAGGATGTGCCGCTTTCCAATGTTGACTTGGTGAAGTGGTGTGAATATCTTGACATCCTACTCAAGGATGTCTTCTCACGCAACGAAGCCAAATCTCTCCATCATTCTTTCTGCACCATCAACCTGGATGATTTCGGAAGTTTGGGCACACATTGGGTTTGCTAGTATTTCGATTCTTTTGGTCTTCCTCCCCCAGATGAGTGGGAGCAGGAAATGCGAAAGACATAAAACCTTTCTTCGGAATGACAACCAAATCCAATGGATTGGAAGTGTGAGGTGTGGGTACTACTGTCTACTTTTCCTCAATGAACGCAACAAAGGCACAAGTTACAAAGACATTCTGAAAATTTTTTGTAACGATGTTCATCACAATGAGCAGGTTGTGAAAAATTATTTCGTGAATATACCTTGACTCATGGTGAATTGGTATTGTGTGCGAGACAAACGTAAAACCCCGAACGTGCCTGGGTCTGAAAGGATTGTCACAACCAAAAATGGACGAAAAATGGGGAAGGCCAAGTGGGCGGTTTGTGGGATAACAAAAACCCGCTTTCTTCCAAAAAAGGGGTCGGGAAACTAACGGGGCCCTCCCATGCAAAGGGCTCTGGTGTTTTGACTGATCTTGCGGGAAGCGGCCTCCCTGTTCCCTTCCCACTCGTTGATTTCAAAAAACTGTGGAGTGTCATCTCTGACCCCAAACTTTTCAAAGGCCCCGAAGTTTCTGCAAAAGAGGGGAGGGCAATGGTCGCCGAATACAAACGCCAATATGCCGACTACAAGCGGCAGGGTGGCTCCCGCAGCTATGGTTCCTGGATAAAATGGAAGGGTTATGGGAGAGGTATTGGGAGCTTGTTTGATCCCCGGTTTGTTTCGCAGGGTGTGCTGGTTCCCAAGTTCGCAACCAACACAAAGTTTTTGAAAGCTTTCGGCAAAGCCATCCCCAAACACCGCGGTTTCACGGATGTTTTCAAGAAAACCCTGCGCAACTACTATGGAACGGGCGTGGATGTTCATGCGTTGATTGGAAAACTGCCGGCGCCAAAAGGTGGTTGGACCCTCCCCGGCCACCATTACACTGGACCTTACAATCCCTTGCACCATCAGCTGAGCTTTGATCCTGAAACGGGTGAGATCTTGGAAGTGTTACAGAAACCGACTGGCGCAACGGATGCGATTGCGATGCAACACGATGTCGATTACAGCAGTTGTGGACACCGGGCAAAAAATTATGGTGAGGACGAAAAAAAGTGCAAGCATGCTGCTGACAGGAAAATGGTGAAAGCTTTGGATACGGTTCCGTGGAAAGATAGACAATGGGGGCATGCTTTGGCCCGCAATGATATTAACACGAAAGAGAAGTTGGGACTTGAGGTTAAAGTTAAAACCAAGCGATAATAGTGTCCAAACGTCTGATGATGTTGAGTTGATACAGCCGAATTTCTTTTGTCGTTTTCATTTCGAGAGAACAAAGTTCACCCAAAATGTCCGAAAGAAAGTCTTTGTCTTTTTTTGCTTCTTTAACAAGGTTGACTTCAAACAAAGCGTCTTGATAAAAACCTTCCACGTGCCTCTCCAAAGGTGCGAGAATGGTTTTAATTTTGTGACAAAACTGGTCTTCTTCCACAATCGTTGGGTGAGAAGATGAAGATTGGAAATGGCCGCGTCGAACTCTTCGAGCAACTCGCTCATTATTTCTTTCGCTTCGGTTCGCAAACGTCGGGGTGTCATTTTTCGTGTACCTCCTTTCTTCATATGGGCGTGCCTTGCGCAAACATTTCGTCGACAACACGATCCATTTCTTGTTGCACCTCTCGGACGATTGGGTGCACGAGTTCGTCTTGCACGAAATAGAATAGGATTACCAACAAAGCAATCATTGCTTTATGAAAACCTGTTTGTTTAATTTGTTATACATAACTGACAACTTCCTCATAATTAATTCCATCAAATTCTTCCTTCACAAAAAACTTTGCTGGCATGACGTGAAATCATCACTATAACAATGACTACATTGGCAACATTTCGTAACTTTTGAAATTCTCTCGTTTTTTTCTCAATGAGGGGCAAAATTAATGTTATTCAGGATTGAACTCCAACCCATATCTGAACGTCGTTCACGTTTTGCTGCAACAACTTCCTGCAAGATTTTTTCACGAAGCTCGGAGGGAACTTTTTGAATTTCACCCATTAGGGGGTCGTATTCTTCGAAATTATTTTCAACTTCTTTTGAGTCTTTTATATTCTTTTCCCATTCACGGATTTGATCCAACACCCATTTAAATTTTTGGTCAAAAGCTTTCCAATTTGCGTCTGACGGGTGTTCCTTCAACAATTCCAAACTATATTCCATCGTTAACAATACCTGTGAAACTGTGTATATGTGTTTTTCAATCAACTCCCCACTAAATTGAAACAAATATTTCACAAAACCCTCGACAAATTCTGTCGTGCTTCGGTCAGGGTGCTCTTGTTCAACAGGCCGCGCCATCGGGTTGCTCTCCCCGCGCGGTGGTTTTCCGCCCATTGGCGGAAGTTCGGTTGCCATCGGTTTGCCCCCACGTCTCTCTTGTTCAATACGCTGTGACATGTTTGCACACACGACGGTCTTGTTCAATATGACGTCACACACTTACCCTTTTGACGCCTTTGTTCAATAGGGTGTGACACGATTACACCTATGGCGCACTTGTTCAATAGGGTGCGCCATGGTTGGTGTGGTTTGACGTTGGTGGCCCTACGGTGTGCTCTTTCCATAAGTAGTATGTAAAGGGTTCGACAAATACTTCCTGTCTCAAAACAACATATCATCCCAGCCTACGAAGACACACCAAAGGATAGGCTGTGCCGCGACGACTTTGGTGTGTCTTGGTAGGCTGGGATGTTATGTTGTTTTGAGACAGGTGGTATTTGTCGAACCCTTTACATACTACTGAAACTGGATTTCTGATCCAGCTAATTTTGATAATTAGCAACATATGCTATCTGAGTTATATTTGCCTTTCTCAACAGTGGGTCTCACTGAGATTAAGCTTAAAGTTGACCATAGTTTTTTACCCAATATTGAAATGCCAGGTTATTCATTCCCTTTTCAACCTAGTCTTTCAAATGCTGAGGAGTTGGTTTTTACATTAAAGAGGATCATTTATTTACAACCAGACCTGATCTTACATTATCAAAAAATGACTTTGAGGCACTATGGGTAGAAATGCAAAATGGATCTCAACGTAAAATTATCTGTGGTTTGATTTACCGCCATCCTCATGGTAATATGCAAAACTTTATGGATTTCCTTAACTCTACTATTGAAAAGATTGATAGGCTAGGGAGAATAAATTCTGCATCATCTTAGGAGATTTTAATCTTTACCTTCTTAAACTGGATTCTCACCCAGATACAGAAAATTTCTTAAATACTTTGGGGTCCTTCTGCTTTAAACCTCATATTTTACAACCTACTCGAATTACTAACCACTCTCAAACTCTAATTGATAACATTTTCTTCAATTCTTTGGAACACCTCACCTTAAGTGGGAATATTGTCTATGATCTTACTGACCATCTACCCAATTTCCTTATAATTAAAAAATTTACTTCTTTACCTAACAATGTAAAGATCTATAAGATTCTAATTTTGATGAATCCGCTCTAATTCAAGATATCCAGTCAGTTGATTGGGAAGATGTATTGCATGTCAATCCTGATCCTAATGTAATGTTTGATTCCTTTTACTTTAGAATCTCTGACATAATTGATGTTCATATTCCCCTCATACAACTCTCTAAACGTGAATTAAGAATGCAATCTAAGCCCTGGATAACTAATGCTTTAAGGATCTCAATCAACATAAAAAATAAACTCTTCAAGAAGTATATTTCAACTAAATCTGCATACTATCACACTAAATTCAAACTTTATAGAAATAAAATTAATCACTTATTAAAAGTAAGTAAAAACAATTATTATAATAAGTATTTCATGTATACTTGTCTGATTCTAAGAAAGTCTGGAAGGGGATAAGACAACTTGTTAATCTTAAATCCAGATCTGGCTCTACTCCCACTAAATTACTTGTTGAGGATGCTGAAATAAATGATCCTAAGTCTATGGCTGATGCTTTTAACAATTGTTTTTGCTAATATTGGAAATAATTTGACAAAGAATATTCCTAGTGTGAATAAATCCCCCTTTCAGTACCTCACAGCTCCATCCCAAGATATTTTTTTTCTTTTTCCTACAACAGTTGAAATTGAAAATGAAATTACTGGGATAAATGCTAATAAGTCTACTGGGCCTTACAGCATACCAGTTGCTATTTTAAAAGCTACCAAACATGTTATTTCTGCACCTCCAGAAATTATATTCAATGCTTCCTTTTCTACTGGAATTGTGCCAGATTTATTCAAAATAGCTTAAGTCACCCCTGGTTTTAAAAAGGGCGCGCAATCAAGTTTAAATAATTATCGTCCCATTTCTATTCTGTCAATATTCAACAAAATGTTGGAAAAGTTAATGCATAAGAGAATATTAGAATTTTTGGAGAAGAAAAAAGTAATTTATTGCAAGCAGTTTGGCTTCCGTGCAAAACACTCCACGGTTCATGCTATCCTAAGCATCATTGATTTGATTCAACATGCAATTGATTGTGAGGAATCTTCTTGTGGGTTATTTTTGGATTTCAGTAAAGCCTTTAATACTGTAAATCATTACATCTTGATTGAAAAACTAGATTATTATGGCATTCGTGGTGTAACCAAAGATTGGTTCACCTCTTATCTTACCAACAGATATCAATATGTTTCCTTGGACCAAACTGAGTCTGAACTTCAACCTGTCTTTTGTGGTGTTCCTCAAGGCTCAGTTCTTGGCCCTCTATTATTTCTTGTATATATCAATGACTTTAGCAACTGTTCTGAAATTCTAGATTTTCATTTATTTGCAGATGATGCCAATTTGTTTTATAAACACAAATATCTTCAAGTCCTTGAACTTAAAGTAAACAATGAACTAGTAAATATACATACTTGGTTAAGTGCTAACAAACGTTCTCTTAATATTGCTAAGTATAACTTTGTCATCTTCCACCCTCCACAAAGAAAGTTACCCTTCCATGTCACACTCTCTTTAAATGGCATAAACTTATACCAAGAGTTCTCATTAATTTATTTAGGTATTATAATAGATTCTAATTTATCATGGAAAAGTCATGTAAAGTCATGCTAAAAAGATTAAGCGAAATATTGGGATTCTTTCTAAACTTCGTTATTTTGTGAATTCTGATATTCTGGTTAAGCTATATTGTGCCTTAATATATCCCTTCTTAACCTATGGTTTAATTTCTTGGGGTAACACCTATTCTTCAACTACCCAGCCTTCGTTTATTTTAAAAAAGAGAGCAATGCGAGTGATGACTTTCTCTAAATTTCGTGAGCATTCCAGTCCAATATTCAAACGCTTAAATATTGTTAAACTGGCTGATCTTGTCTTTCTTAATATTGCTGTCTTTATGCATAAATTTCACAATAGACGGTTACTATTGGTGTTTGATACTTTCTTCACACAAGTCAATAAAAGACAATTATAATACAAGAAGTGCCTCTAAGAACAAGAAGTGCCTTTACCTAAAGTAAGAACTAATTGTGTAATATTTAAACATAAGATTTAAGGGCTACAAAGTATGGAACTCAATCAGTGAAAATTTGAAAACCTGCTCTATTTCAAACTTCAAGAAATCAGTAAAAAGCGATCTTGTCAATGATTATTAGTTACCTGTATTCTTATTAACAGTTGTGTTGTTTCCCAGATTACCTGTAAATTAGTCTTTTGCTAAATTCTGTCACTTTTCCCAGTCTTAATGCCTTGTATTCATATATATAATTAAATTGTTTTAGGTTTCCTTCATAGCGTAGAAATAGCGTTTCTCCTCTTCTCTTCTCTTTTTTTTCTTTTTATGTGTGTATTTGTGCTTCAGTCTTCTTGCTGACCTATAATTTATGTCTATTTATTGTTGATGTCAACTGGCTGCCTGGCTCCGCTAGCCCTTATGGTTATTCCAGGCAGCCAGTACTCTAAACTTTTACCTTTAATTTTTTCATTGTCAAATTATTTTTTAGCAAGAATGAGTACAAATAAAGATTGTTGTTGTTGTTGTTGATCCAAGATCAAAGGGATTCGTGACGACCAAAGAAACAAAAAATCATTTTCGATGATTCTTTTCATTTTCCAGTCTACTCCATTCTAGGAAAGGTGACCAGTATTGTCCTGCATATTGCAGGGTCCGTTAAAACAAAAATACAAGCTCAACTTAAGTTAAGAAATATAGTATTTTTCACTTTCCGTGAAAGTTTGAAACCGGCTACGAAATTTCTACGATTTGCGTTTGAAATCAATTTCAGTCGTCCAGGATTTATATAATTTGCACTGCAGAGAAGCTTTTCTGATTATTCATGACTTTCTTTCGAATACTGGGACAGTTTTGTGGAAACAAATAGCACTGTTAGCTTACCTTGATCGCTTATGATCACGAAAATATGGCCGGAAGGTGGCGGGCTTGAGTTTCCAGGCCTTGTATTTTGACAGGAAGACCTTTTGCCAAATGTAATTTTTTCTCCTCCGTTTCCAAAGAAACGCACGGATCATGAATCCTAAAAATCCGGATTTAGATTTGATCTAATGTATCCACTCGGAGGATGGATTCTTTAGATTCATGATCCATTTCGGATTTTAGTAAAGAAACGCAAAAATCAGGAATCCGGATTTGGATTTTTCCAAAGAAACGCACCCTTTTAAATTTTGTAATCCCAGAGGGTTTAAAAGAACAATAGCTCTAATTACAACGAGAAAAAAAAAACCTGAAGGATTCTGGTACTTGTAGTCAAATGGCGTCATCATGCAATTGTCCTATCACGAAATCCAAAATGGCCGCGCCCGGGAAATTTAAAAGCGAAAATAGGCGATGATGATATTGGTGTTTTTTCTACACTTAAATGTTATATCTACGTTTAAAACAAAATTTGGAATCTATTAATTATTTCCAACAATCTAGCGTCATTTGACTGGAAAAACTTGCCTAGGCTTTCAGCTTTCCTGCGAAAATGTTTTTAAATTGCATTTTGTAGCCAAAAATAAAGAAAAGCATTAGTGAAAACTGGAGAACAAACATACCTTGAAAAAGTCATTATTGATTAGTGATTTAAAAAACTGGAATCATAGCCTCACTAACCCTGGGTTAGCTTAATGTTTGGGGGAGCAGGGTTGGCGCAGTGGTGAGAGCGCTCGCCTTCCACCAATGTCCCGGGTCCGTCTTCTATTCCCGGACTCGGTGTCATATGTGGGCTGAGTTTGTTGGTTCTCTACTCTGCTCCAGAGGTTTTTCTCCGTGTACTCCGGTTTTCCCCTCTCCTCAAAAACCGACATTTGATTTAATTTGAGATTTGCAATTAGATTGCTGGACACCAGTTGATACCAGCTGATTGGTCTTTCCAGGATAAATAAAGTTTATTATTTTTATTATTATTAATCGCCTGTTGAACAACTGGGCCTGGGGTTATAAACACTTCATTTGATTTGCTGTATAAATGCTCAGTTTTTTAAACAGTCAAGAAAAAAAGCAATTCGTTAATGTAGTCCGGTTATTTATTACAGCTCTTCAGTGTTTTTACATCTTCATTTCTTGCATAACAAATGTCAATGTATATTTTCAGTACGTTGCCAAAAACTCAGCCGTTTGTTGGCATTACCGATCAGTTTTGAAATGACTTGCGGAGTATTCTTTGTTATCCAGCATGTCAAACTTGAAAGACCTCTTTCCGGCGCGACATTTTGCGTAGCACTTCATTTTGTCATTGTGGCACTCGTTAATGCAACCTTGACCGCTGTGAAGGGTCGTGCACCGAATAACGCAAAAATAGACAGAATCATAACATGGTGTGCTGCAATACGACGGCATGGCCTCTGTCTTTTGGAATATTATCACCATGACAGCCACAGCAATCGTAGCGTATATTATACGCGTCTTCATCTAGAGTAATAGAATGAAAATAGAAAGGTTTACGGACATAAACTTTAAAGCGGTTTGATTACTTTCTTATCTATTTTTATGTCCATGTTGATTTTAATATTATTGTAGGTAATTTATTCATGATTATTATTATTATTATTATTATTTTTTTTTTTACGTTGTGGCTGAAAAGCCCCTATGGGGAGCTTCAATAAATGTATGTATGTATGTATGTATCGAAGAAGTTGGGATTTGGTCTAAGACCGCTGGATTCTCTTCAGTTCTGTGGAGATTTCTTCTATTTCATGAGCGAAGATTAAATGTACCAGTAGCGCTTTCAATTTTAAAATCGTATGGGTTCAGGCCATTAACTGATTAAATTTCACATGTCATCTGTCTAAAGGTCGGCACACACGAAGGGACTAGTCCCTGCGACTAGTCTCTGCAACAAGTCGCGGGGACAAGTCCCATCGTGCGAACTAGCCATTTGTTTGAATTTTTGGGACAAGTCCCTGTGACTTGTCCCTCAAAACGCTTCGTGTGAACTGTTCGTGGGATAAGTCCCTGCGACCAAATTTAAAATAAACCAATCACAGATCGGTATCACAATTCCTTACAAACTCTGTTTCAAGATGGCGGGTAACGAGAAAGAAGACGATGCTGGAGCGTCACTTCCACCAGAAAGCTGGTCGACTTTTACAAAAAAAAAAAAAAAAAATTAAATAAAAAATAAAAAATAAATAAATAAATAAATAAATAAATAAAACACGGTGGAGTTCAAAACAATCAACTGTTTTATCGGACAGGGTAAATCCACTTAATCCAGACATACTGCAGTCACAGCAGTTTTATGCGGTTTCGTTACCCTTCATATCTAGCATATCTTTTTGAAAACATAGTCAAAGACAACTACGGCCAAACAAGGGTATTATGTCTTTAACCAGGAGTCAAAGCCACAAATAACAAAAAAAAAAAAAAAAAAAAAAAGAAAATTCAAAGGAAGGGAATGGGGTTGAACAAAAAAACATCGATGTCCACCCACACTCTTACAAATACAGTAACCGCACATTCTGGCAGCGTAATTAAAAAATCCATATTGAAATAATCTATGATGAATTTTCTCAACCTTTCCTTTATTAAGCCAGATATTCGGTAAGACTTTTCGAATCAAACAGCTGTAGCAAACGAGCAATTTAATTCTAAATTCAGAGGTCAGATGAAGGCTTCTTTAATACGAAGCATCTGTTTTACCGCAGCAATGCGTCGGTGTCCCTGCTCAAAGGTTTACTGAATAGGTTGGCACTGATTTCTTCATTACATCATATACTTTCACAAGTTATTTCTGACTTTGGTATCGCTCGTGACTAAGGCAAACAAATTCATTTTCTGATTTATAAACTAATAATTTTAAATTGCGCGTATGACGCAAATTCTCCACTTTCTCAATTAGGACGCCTTTTAGCAGATTTCTTACTCAACATTACAGTTTTAAATCTTTAAGGTTTATGGAGTGTAGTTGTCTTTTCGATTCTCAAAACGGAGCTTTTGATTTTCATTTCACAAATTTCAAAGCACTTATGAAAGAGCAATGCCATCTTGCTTTTACCTTAGTAAGTATTAAAAATTGCCTACAAATATGATTGACATCGAAGTATTTCCGCCACTCGTGACGAAAATTGCACTACGGTTTAATAACCTAAACCATGGATTATAAGAAGGATATGGGCGTCGCAATTTCTTTCGTTTTCATGTCACTTCGTTTATGAAATTCAGCCGCGCCATTCGGTCAAGAGTACTGTACGCGTTTTATCAAAACACAAGTACACGGACTGATATCCGCCTCATGCAAAATCATCAGCATATAAATTCAAACTAAAATAAGTAATTTCGTTTCAATCAGCAAGCATTGTAATCGCCCAGAGCAAATTCAGGTAAGATTGTTCGTGTGCGACAAATAAGGCAGTTTTACGGGATGTAAATAAACGTCATTGAACCTTTATTTTAAACCAGGAAGGTGTGATATTATTTACTCATGTTTCTCAAAACGGCGAAGACCTGAACATTTTTCATCAGCATTTACGATTGAACTAATGTGCATGGAGAGAGCAAACGGTGACCTATGATCATGGAAAATTAAACTTTCTGCCATTGCTCGAGCTATTTATCTCTTGTAAAGACGTTTGTAATTACTAGTCGCACTTGCTCTCTTCTTTGGGTTATTTAATTAACAAAGGGAGAGAAAACATGGAATTTTCCCTGATAATAGCGCTAGGTTTTCTTCCCTGTTTTTGTTACACTTTCTAATGATCGGTAATTAGATTGTTTTTGCATCTAATGTTCTTGTAAATCTACGATGATTAATTTCTATTTGACAGTAGCGGAAATTCAATGAACTTGTAGAACGTACCATGCTTTTTCTCCTGTTTTGATTCTGCCAAGGAGGATCGCTAAGAAACGTTCTTCTGTTCAACGTGGTATCTTCCGGCGTGTTTTTCGCCACTTTATCACGTCCCCAACTTCAAAAGATTGATTCGCGCGCTAATTGTTATTTGCACACCTGCTCCCGTGAGAAGTAATTATTCGATTTCTCTTCTAATTAACGTTTTTCTTTTCAACTGGAGATAACGTCTATAAAACAAAAAGTATATTTAACCCAAACCCGCGCGGCCGCCGTGGGCGTTCAATTGGTAATCATATTTAATTCATACAGAGTGTTTTGCTCGCATATCTTGTATTGGCCTGTTGTCATGACAAGAGTGAGTTGTTTTTAAACACGCAAATCACATCATATCTTGCAATGTTTTTTTGTGAGGAACGCAAATGATGGAAAATCGGATCCGCCCTTTCTTTCATCAATATTAATGAATAATTTTATACTGCCTTTTTTTTTCCTCAAAAGATACCAGACGTCATATTGAATTTGTTTTCATGAACTCACTCAATCCGCCTAACCGATATTTCCATCTTCCTATATTTACACCGTGATCAATAAAGTGATTGACGAAGAGCCATACTCGTGTATTGCACCCCACGAAAAAAGGGCACCTTGATTGATATATATATTCATCCTTTCTATTTTCAATATCATCTACTACAAAAATAACACTTTCGTCTTTGAATCAATTCAATCTTACGACAATAGCACAGCTGGAATTGTTGATCCGGTAACCTACCATATTATACCAATTAAATCCATTTTTTGTTTGTTATTAATCTTTACAGCTTTTCAGCCGTTCATCACTGCAGAGGTAAAAGAATTTTTTGTGTGCTGTCGCCGGCAAAAAACTCAGTTACAGAAGAAATAATGTTCTAATATCGACAAGCCATCTTGACCAAAACAACTTATGCGAATACTTCTTCCTTCGACCACGCATTCTGTCGTGGAGATGTTTAACGTGGTACGCATTGTTGTTTTTATTTTGTGTGTGTGTGTTTTTGTGCCGGATAGTGGGAGTGAAAAAAATACGGCGGTTTTCACAAGCTTGGAGACTTGTAGATAAAAACGCTCGGTTCCAATTAAACCTCAGAAGAACACAACAAAAGGTTTCTATAGCTGCTAGCGGTGCAAACGGGTAAATGAAGGTTAAAAATATATGGAAACGTCATTCGAAGACTAAAATAGTAGAAGACACCGTCTTTAGTAATATGGACACAAAGACATCTTGTGGATTGACCCTCATGGATCCGTTCTTATTTCGACAACATTATGACAGGTGCTATCGGGACACAAAACTGACATCAAATTGTTATGCATTTGTATAGATAATAAAATCTATGAGATTGAGTTGAAATGCCATTTCGCTCAGTAGAAGCCATTGGCAGATAATATTGTTTCTCCCACGAAAAGGTGATCGAGTTAACGAAATACTGGAGGCGTAAATTTTAAATTTCATGCTGTGGTTAATGTTAATGGTAGTGGCAATGTATGTATTTATATACCACACATACCACATGGTTTCATGGCGGTTTACAATTCTTCTGTGGAATGAGATCGGACGTCAGCCTGTAAAGGCGCCCCTAGCAGCCGCTATCAGTCCATTTTTGATTTCACCCACCCACCCAACCCACGCACTGATGAAGGGTGAATTCAGATGAAGTCAGACGTAGAGATAGACAGCCATACCGGGCACTTCATTTTCCAGTGTGAGGGGAGAAGGGTGTAATCCTTCTATTTTTTTTTTATGAATACTTGGTGTTAAGACAAAACAACAAGACAAGACAAGACAATTATTTCATAATATTGGCTGTACAATTTCTTGGCAAACGCTAGTCGTGGCGTGCCAAATTAATTCTATTACAAATCAGATATTACAGGTAATAGCAAAGAAAAAGGGGAGAAAAATACATGCATATCTCTCATTCTACCGGGTATCTCATTCCATAACTTAGCGCCGAAAATTGGGACCGCTTGTTTTAATTTTTCAAGATTAAACTTTTTGATGTACATATTATTTTTCAAGGATGATCTCGTATTATATGCATGAATAGATGATGTCAGCGAGAACAAATTAACGATTGTAGAGGTTGCAGTATTAGTATGAATATCGTGCATTAGGTAAGATAAGGACTTAAAATAGAGAAAACTAATTGGCAGGACATTTGCAGCAATTAAAAGAGGAATGGCATGAGCATTCCTATTAGCAAAAAATATGAAACGGAGAGCCTTTTTCTGAAGCAATAAGATTTTTGTTAAATATGTTTTTGACGCCTGTCCCAAGCTTTTAAACCAAAGGATAAATAAAGCAAGATTAACGCACGATAAATATTTATCAAGGTATGTTGAGGAACAAAATGCCTCAATTTAGCAATTAGACAAACCGTTTTGCTTAATTTAGTAGTTACATTATCAATGTGTTTTTTTCCACAAGAGGTTATTATCAATCAAAATTCCTAAAAATTTAACAGAAATTTTTCATTTCTAAACTAACGTATCGATTGGTATCAGTATCAAAGATCTTAAGTTGGAGGATGTAATCAAGAGACTTCTGGTAAGGATGAAAAATAACAAAATTGTTTTTTTTTGATATTAAGGGTTAATTTATTTGAGACCAGCCAAAGGTACAACTTTTTAAGCTCAGAATTTACTGTTGCCTCAAGTGACCTTACATTCTTGTTAGCACACAGTATGTTAGTATCATCAGCAAAGAGGTAGAAGTTAAAAGTATCAGAGCAAGTATGAATATCATTAATATATAAAAGGAATAACAACGGACCAAGTACAGACCCTTGTGGAACACCATTAGATGTTAAAGCTGTATCAGATAATTGGTTGTTAATTTCTATTGTTTGTGATCTGTTGCACAAAAAGGATTCAAACCAGTTATTAATTATTCCACGAAAACCATAATGATTTAACTTATTTAGAAGAATTTGATGGTTAACTGTATCTAAAGCTTTCCTTAAGTTAATAAAAATTCCACAGGTAAATAAACGTTTATCCATATTAGACTGAATTTCGCTAACGATATCTACAATGGCACGTTCAGTTGAAAACCCTTCCCTAAAACCATACTGAGATGAAAACAAGATATTCTTAACATTAATAAAATGAATCATTCTTTTATACATCACCTTTTCAAAGATTTTGGCAAATATAGATAGGAGAGAAATCGGTCTACAGTTATTTGCACCTGTTTCATCGTCAGTTTTAAATACCGGTATGACTTTAGCCTTTTTGAGTTTGGAAGGGTAGCTCCCAGATGTGACGTGACGAACAAATTGACAATTTTAGCTAAAATATCACTGATAATAGTGCTTGAGTATTTCAAGAGTTTAGTCGGGCAGGAGTATAAACCATGAGATATATTGTTGGGTAAAGCCAGTATTTCTAATTACACTTCCCTGGGAGTTACAGGCTTAAACATGAAGGAGTTTGCTGGAGATTTCGTTTTTTTTGTGTGTGTTTTGGAGAACCTTCCCCAAAGGAAACGTTAGGAGGAAAGAAAAAAAAGACTTGCCCAGCGTTATTTTCTTTTTCCTTAGAGTGTTTGATTTAAGATGGAGAGAAAGGCGGAGTTTAGAAAGCCTTTACTTTTATACAGACTACTTTATCTAATTCAAACTCTAATCTATTAAAGAAGTAATCAAGCAAAATACATACTTGAACGTTGTTTCAGAGCAAGGTCAATGAAGGCAAAATTGTTATGTTGCGATGAAAGCACGACAGAGAAAAACGCGCAGAACCTCTTGTTAACAGAAACATCCTCAGAAATGTCCTCAACTTCTTTCTCTAAGTTACCACTATCGCGTTTAAGTAAAAAAAATTTAATAAATAAATAATGGTAAGGGCAGAAATGTTTTGTGCGATATTTCCGTGATCAAAGGTGGATGGTAAGAATGCTCTCGGGAGCCGTTCAATCGGCCAGAGGTTCGCCGAGGTTTTCCGGCTGGTAGTGCATCATTGATTTTGAGCCTTGATTCTTGGTAATGAAGTTAGAATGGTAACCAAGACCAGGACAGGGCAGCAGGGGCACGTATAATACTTCCAGGCACCGGAACATTGGAACATCCCGAAAAATCACGGAGCATTCGGGAACATTTGAATTTAAATGTATCATGCAGTCTGCACAAAGAAAGGCATAAATCTTTCATTGACGTCCGAAACGACATGCCAAAAAATACCGATAGAAAGGGTATTGTCCCTTACACAGCTAGAAGATCAATCCCCAAGTTAGCAATGAATCAGATAAATTAACGCGTGAAGCGTTTACATCATCAAAGCAGTATTCCTATTCTAAATCCCTTCTGTTTACAAAAAATTAATGAACAAATAAAAAAAAAGCCTTAACCGTGCTTTGTTCTGTAATAAGGTACGCAAGGAAGAGACGAGAGCACGAACGAAGTAGGAAGAAGCACGAGCCGTAGGCGAGTGCTTTTAACTACTTCTTGAGTAGTAGTCTTGTTGTAAAATTCTTTTTAACGGGCGGTTAAAACCGTTCAGGTAAAACAAGCAGCACTTAGAATTCGTGTCGTCTGTTCGATTTTATGACTGTACCATTTAATCGAGAAGTTTATTTTTTTAATTTTGAAAAATGCCAGATTTGTAATGATTTTGAAAATGCACGCGCAGACAAATGGCGTCATCCGCGTGCTTTGTACTCTTATAAGGCACGCTCGATTTCAATGAAAAGATGCGCCAGCTATATTATAATTAACAAATAAAAAAGCTTTAACCGTGCTTTGTTCTGTTATAAGGCACGCAAGGAAGTGACGACAGCACGAAAGAAGTAGTAAGAAGCACGAGCCGTAGGCGAGTGCTTTTAACTACTTCTTGAGTGCTCTCGTCACTTCCTTGCGTGCCTTATAACAGAACAAAGCACGGTTAAGGCTTTTTTATTTGTTTTATAATAAAGAATTTCTTAATTTCCTCACGCATTCGACTACAATTTTCGAAAAACTTTATTTTCCAAATCCTACGAGTGGCGTCAGCTGTGCATCTCTACTCTCATAAGGCACGCTAAAACAGACCAATCACAATCCTTGTTAGAATGGCTCACTACATTTCATTGGTTAAACTTGACCAAAGCTGTCAAAATGTCAAACCATCAAAGTTCAGAAACCATCAAAGTGCAGGTTGGTTTTTAGTCTAAAATCGCGAACAGAAAGCAAATTGTTCAGTGAAATTCGGCGGAATTTTGGCTCATGCATTCGCTAAAACAGGCGTAATGATCAAGAGCTAGTTTTAAAAGATACTCAGGAAGGTGAATTTTCGATTGAAAAAAGAAAGTACAAAAGATTTTACTCGTGAAAAGCTTAAACCTTGGATCGGCATGCATGGCGCCCGGCGTAGCGGGTTTGTGTGGTTGAAAAACAAAATGATGATTCCACGGCATCTTGCAGCTCACCAGAAAGGGTCACAGAACAGTTTACCATTAATGGGAGGAACGAGTTGCTCAAACTTGGAGGAAGAAGTTCTTTCTTTGGACAATCCGTTTGCTATGTTTACCGATGCGTGTTTTTAAGCAGATGTGTTTTTTTCAAGTGATGGAAACCTCTACAACGACAGGTGAATTAAATAAATTCCAGCTTTGAACATTTGGTTTAATTGTTGGCGGTTACTTTTGTTCAGGACTAAAACTCGTATTTATCTCTCGACTGGATGTAAATAGTAATCATCTACACTCGTTTTCGACGCAAATTAAGAAGTAAGCTTAAGCTTAGTTTAACTGTTTTTTTTTTATTGCTTTGCGGGCGAACGAGTGATTTTACTCCGCTTGGCTGACTGTTTTTCGTCGTGCCTCAGCAATGTTAAGAAAATTTTGCCCTTATGTTATTTTAAACACGTAATTGGAATGAGTCCTCGTAAACAACTTGTGTTTTCAGACGTTGCTGAAATTGCCCTCGTCGCTGCGTGACTCGAACAATTTCAGCAACTTCTGAAAACGCGCTTGACATTAATCCTTAATTTTTAATGCTGTTATTGTGGTGTTACTCGCAGAAACATCTTCCAAATCCATTGAGGCTAACCGCTCGTTTTCATATACATTTTTTAGGTCGTACAGGACGTCTGAATCAAAATAAAAACCGAGGGAAAAATTCAGATTTTCATTTGGGTCCATGGCGTGACACCGTAGCTGCCCGTGCATCTGTACTCTCAAGGCACGCTGTTTTAACCAATCGGAGCGCGCGTTACCCCCGAAACTTTATTAAAATTCCCGAGTAAAAGTTGTCCAAAGATGCAGGGGAACTCTTCAGTCATCATTAGGAACAGTTACAAATGCACCATTTGATTTTTTGATATTATTTGTGGCCAGGAAGGAGATATGCGAGACTCTCAAACGGGACAATTATGCACGCCCGCGTAGGAAACCGATGCACAGTACCATATTCGGGTCGCGTGCGTTCAAGCAGCGGAGCCGTCATCTGATTGCCTCTCACAGAGTGGATCAAAAACTATATTGCAAAGGAGTTCGGTCTAAGAGCCTGTTAAATTTAATACATGTCACTGTTTGTTTGTTTATTTGCATTAGAAAACATAGCATTACAGAAACACGAAATTTACATCCATATAAAGCAAAACAAATTCACTGTACATATTAAACTAAAATGATCTTTGTCTTTTGGACATGTCACTGTTTTTGTTCTTGTTTCTGTGCTTTGTTTGGCCGGTTTTCTTTTGCTGTTGAAATTCAATTTTATAGCGGAGCACCATGGGTAATTAAATATGGTAATCCATCTGTTCGAGAAAATTTGGTTTTGGTCACCGTACGACCGACTGACCGTACGTACGTCCGCCCCTCCTTGTATGCAATATGAAAAGTCACTCTCGAGATAACCCCTTTTTGCGCATTTTGGCAGGAAATTAAGGGAAAAATAACAAACTAAAAACAACAAGAGAAGATACTTATGATCTTTTAGCGTTATCATTTAGCGTTTTTCGATAGGGTGGTGGGGGGGGGGGGGGGGGGGTTGTGGGGGTGGGGGGACCGATCAAATGCATCTACATGTCTCGAAATCTGAAAAAAGTTGTCAAAAAGCTGTCAAGAAAATGTCAAAAGCTAGCACCAAAACGTAGCGCGCTAAAATATAAACGCTTCGTTGAAAAAGTTAGCGATCTTTTTCCAAAGACTGTAAACAACGAAGTTTCACCTACTAGCTTAACTAATTGGTAACAATCAGCGTTTGGATGCTTTGGCTGGCTTTGGTAATTTTACAGTGAATTTATCTGCGGAAATTGTTTTTTTTTAAAGTTAAATTGAAAACAGAAACTCAAGCTCGAGGAAATAAAGCCGATCAAATGCATGCACATGTCTCAAAATCTGACAGGAAGTTGTCAAAAAGCTGTGAAGAAAATGTCAAAAGCTAGCGCAATGCAATGAAGTGTTGACGTTTAACTCGATTAATCTCGATTTTTTTTTTGTTTGAACCGGTAAGAATCAGTATTTGGATATTAAGAAAAAGCGAAATACATTGGCTGGCTCTGATAATTTTATCTTGGACGGCTCTGCGAGGGAAAAGCTCGCGTGGTTTCGCAAGTGTTGCCTTTATTGTAACTGGATGATGTTTTGCAGCATAGAATCTTTAATTGAAAAAGCTTTCTTAGTGGGCATGAAGAGGAACAGTAAAGCTATCAAGCCACTTAAGAGTTTTGTTTTTGCTTAGCCATTTATCAACAGATTGTAAGAAATTAGCTCAAAAGCAGTATAAGACCTGGAGGCACGATCAAGTTGCTAAAGTTGTTCACTGGAAACTCTGCCAGAATTATGACCTGCAATGCAACGAAACCTGGTACGACCATTCCCCAGAGGCAGTGATGGAAAATGGCCAAGTGAAGCTACTTTGGGATTTCAGAATTCAAACAGACCACCAGTTAGATCGTGCATAACAGGCCTGATAGAGTAGTATTTGAGAAGGCGGGCAGAGTGTGCCACATTATCGATGTGGCGTGTCCTTTTGATACACGCATAGCAGAAAAAGAACAGGAAAAGATCGACCACTATCAGGACTTAAAAATGGAAATACAAAAGATGTGGAATTGCAGAAGCGTGTCTGTTATCCCAGTTGTAGTTGGAGCACTTGGGCAGTGACTAAAAACTTGAGGGTGTGGATTGCTAAGATAGGAACACCTGGAATCTTCAACCTACTCCAGAAAGCCTGCTTGTTGGGCACAGCAAGAATTTTAAGAAAAACCTTAGACATCTAAGGCTATGGGAAATAGCCTAATGATCTAGGAATACGTGACCACCAATCCAACTAATGGTGTGATAAAAAATCCTCATAATAATAATATTTTTTAAAACAACTCTTTATTAAAACTAATACTAATACTAATACTAATACTAATACTAATACTAATACTAATACTAATACTAATACTAATACTAATAATGATAATACAAAATAGAAGTGACCTGAAGATAAAAATAAATCCCAACTTAGTTTGCTTATCTTTTCGTCTAACTGTTGTAATTAATTTGCTTGACATCGTTTGCCTTATATTTTGACTAAAATTCAATATAAACGAGACTAATCAGTTTGGAATTGTTTTTGTATAATCGCCTTGGGATCAATCCATGAACTTAAAGTGGCTTCCTTTATGTACGATATTGTTTGACGTTTTAAGTTGTCTTGAAAGGATATTTAACTTGCCACGAAAGGGTTGCGTCATTAAACAAACCAACAAAAGTTAACGCGCGCCTTTTATCGTTTTGGCGCCAAATTATATACGCGGATAGTCTGAGGACTATTTAGCTCCCTCTGTATAAATATGGCGTAACTTGTTAAAGCGCTCGCCTTCCAAACAGTGAGACGGACATGTAAATCGTTGTGCGGAGCCTTTCACTGTGCGGAATACCCCACAGAATTGTAAGTGTGTTCTTCGGCAAGTAATCCGTTTAAATAGGCCATTTTACAGTTGTCGGTGGTAGCGAGGCTGGGGGTGACCTTGTTTTGATACAAACCTACCTATTTTTCTTATGTAAATCATGTTTTTCTTATGCTAACTAGTGTTTAATCAGCATAATTTCCATAAGAAAAGCAGGTAGGTTTGTATCAAAGCAAGGTCACCCTTAGCCTCGCATTGAATCAAAGGCCAGGGTACTGAGCAAAGAACTGTAAAATGGTCTATTAGGATTTCAGCATTTTTATTGTATTTTCTTGCAGTTTGACTGTGTGGTTGTTACAACTCAGTACAAGAATAAAACGGGTATCCGTACAACTGACTGTGACCTTGTGAAGTAGCGCTTCAAACCGCAAGTGCGATACACAATTAATATTGTATTGTGAGTGAGAGCATCGAGTCTTGGGTCTTTTAAATTTTTCCTATTCATGGTTGTCATTTTCATATTTCTTATCGTCCCCTATTTGTTTTGTAGGTATTGCGCTTTTCCTGGTATGTTGGTAGGTGTTTCGGGTTTTTTGGTAGGTGTTCCGGTTTTTCTGGGATGTTCGCGAATGTTCCGTGATGTTCCGGTGTTCCGTGTTCCGGTGCTCCTGGAAGTACTACATTCCGTAAGCAGTTTCTTTAAGGAATAACGAAGGGGAAAATTTCAGTCTGTCAAGCGACAGCGACTGGCTTGGGTGGATTTTAAGAGGATCTGAGCTATCATCTGAGTATAGAGAGAGACTCTGAAAAAGGTTGCATGGTAATAGTTGTCGCAGTCTCTGGCCCTTGAGGAAAAATGTACCAGCTAGGGAAGACAGACGAGTATCCGCTCATCATACAATGCACTTGTACACCTCGTGACGTCATCCCTTCGTTTAGGTGCTTAGTCAAGCAACATCGATTTGGCGTTCTTCGGATCGGTGATTGGCAAATATGGAAACACAAAGTGCCTGTGCAACATTATCTCTTATTGTACATTGTACCGCTGTACATTGTACAGACGTCTCTCCCTGGTGTCCTCTCTCAGATTGGTGGGCTGAGTTGATGGTCGTCTCAAATCTTCTTAAGCTGCGTGGGCATTAGAAGAACGGAAGAAGCTCTTTCCTGCTTCCTTACATAAAATATCCGCTTTAACTACGAATTGTGCACCAAACCAACATTTCAATTGCCTAATCCATTCTTCAGTGGCTGTGACGCGTATTTTGTTGCTATCGAGTCGTAACAGCTGTGTTTAGAATCAATTATTTGCTTAAATATCCAAGGAATAGAAGAATCCATGAAATATAGGTGGCATGCATTATGAATATTCCTCGGCGATTCACTAGCATGCGCGATAACTGAGCGACTTTCCTTGTGTAAAAATTTGGTATTCGCGTTTCTTGTAGCATCAAATCTACAGCCAGAAACAATTTCCTTGTGGCATATACAATAAAACATTTTTCTCAGTTACTCACACTGTAAACACTGTAACAATTCAATGTAACGACATTTGATACTGTGCGGCATACTACACTCCATGGCCGTGTCCACGGTAAACGCGTGACTGTCGAGTGTCGATGTATTACCTTTTTAAAGCTTGTCGCAAACATTTGTACATGGGCGGATCTGCGGCTAACATATTGATCTGGTGTTAGAGTCACTCACGTAGAAAGTAAACTAAAAATAAACTTGAAAATATATTCACTAAGACATCAGTCCATTTTATCACATACTTAATGACTTAAAAGTTCAAAAACTGGTTACTGTGGTCAAACTAGCTCTTTAGTTATCAAGAATGCGAAGTTGAAAATAACATACATCTGCTGGTTGTTGGCTAAACAACCGCCATTTTGGCCTATTGCATGGCCGCAAAGGATTGTCAATTGACTTTCTTCCCTCCTCTAAGCAGAGGTTAAAGTTTTTTTTTACTTTATCAAGTATGACGACGACTGGGCCGTCAGAGTCGTAAAGTAAATTTAATGAAGGTCAAACATTGCATTAACTCAAAACAAATTCCCTCGTGTATTATCTGACAGCAATTACAATATATTGATATTTCGATTTTGCGAGGTTTTCGAGACCACTTGTAACTGAAAGGGGTGTAGAATGGTCCTTGAAAAATGATGGGTCTCGGCAAATTTTCGGCGAATCTCTGAATCTCGGGCTCGTATAAAAAAATAGAAGGTCTCGGAATCTCGTATTTTGAAATTTGAATCTCACAGTCTCGCAAGCCAAGCGAAGGTTTAGTGTGAATGACCCGCCCTAAAACAACAACAAAACAAAGAATAATTGTCATGAGCGGCTTCATGAATATCCCAACCCGGGGGGGGGGGTTACTTCCATAAAAATAATTAGGGTGGGGTGTGCGGCCCGTTCCTCAAAGGGCATCGCAATCACTACGGTGAAACATGCAGGCTTGAAATTCTGCTCGTTAATTGACTTATTGTGCCTTTTGGCAGTAAATATACTCAAAGCTGATTCTTTTCGGGCAATGAAATTATGCTCGGTATTCAAGCTAGCCTAAAGCTCACTGTAACGAGTTCGCCATAGTTTTTTGTAACGCCGCTGGCTTTGGGGGAAGATACGTGGTGTTTCATGTAATGCAATTTAGAGGTCTGATATGGCCGAGTAGAATTAAAAGGTAAAGGTAAAGAATTCCTCTACCTATCATAACACTACATGACAATTTGATTTAAGACACAACGTACCTGGTGGGCTTTGGGGTGTGATGCCGCTGGCTTTTGAGTTCTGACGTCAATGTTCAGAGTGCATGCGTTGTGGACGCGTTTTATGCTTGTAGATTATGTTCAAAGCGAATCACAAAAGGTACGTTCATGTATTTTGGATTTCTAGTACGTCCTATGAAAGTCTTGCGCTCGGATTTCTAGATCACGGAATCTCGCGCTCGAAATTTGGAATCGCAACGTCTCGGACTCGGATTTGAAAAAAAAAATAACGAAAACGAAAACGATAACGATAACGATAACGAGAATGATAATGGTAATGGTAATGGTAATGGTAATGGTAATGGTAATGGTAATGGTAATGGTAATGGTAATGGTAATGGTAATGGTAATGGTAATGGTAACGATAATGATAGATTTTCTATTTAGCCCAACGGCGTAAAAAAATAAAGGCAGGTTCGATTTAGACGCCTCACGCCTTCGAAATCAAGATCAAGTCAGTTTCGTGGGTTTATAGACGGGGAAGCTCTGGGTATCCTCTAGTATCGGCCGCTCGTGATCTCTTGTTCTTGGAAAGTATCACCAGGTAGTACCATGGGGTTTTTCGGCGGTTTATGGGAGCTATGGCCTCTAGTAGTCCTCACATATTAGGGAGCCCCCGTAGGCCCATATTACTCAACATATTAGCGTGGGTATCGTTTTTTTAGAAACTTGCCACTTTGGTAACCATTAGTTGTTTCCCATTATTGTTATGCGTGGGTCAAGGTTAGCCCACACATTCTTATTATTCGTAGGCCAAGGTTAGACCTCACATGTGATTTGTGGATTCTGAATTATATTGTCTTCTAATTTAATTGTCGTAGTGATTTCTCGCTGTACGCACGTTTGGGAATTCTTGCTGACCTTGGATGAGACCTCATGAGTCGTAGTTAAACCCTCATTTGTTGGCAATTCTTCAAAAGTGGTCACGTTAGTATGTATGGTATTCCACAATAAGCCTTGTCTAGCTCTCCATGTTCCCTTAGTCAGCAAACCCAAATATGTCTACTGACTAGCTACTGAAGTTGCTACGCCAACAATTGAGCTTAACTTCTGAGCTTGTCAAACACAGAGTTTGTAAAGCTAGCAGCCGAAGAATACAGTAATTGCCGAAGATTCTTGGTACCTCTTATCGAAAAACAACATTGGACGTAAGGATCTTCAGGAATTGCCTTAAATATTCATTGTTTGTTCTTTGTGGGTGTTAATGAAGTTGGGTTGGTTGGTTGGGTTGGTAAATTATAATAACTAATATTATTCATTAATTATACTGTGTTATTCCTCTGTGAAAATTTAAGAAAGGATATACAGTAAATTTATTAAGGGTAGAGTCTTAAGCCGAATAAATACTGGCAGTTGACTCACTTTGCCTACCCCATGTTCCCTATTTAACTAAGGAACATTCGAAAACTTCGTCGTCTAGTACATGAAAACAAAGTAACAGCCGTTCTGTTTTGTAACACTATTTCAAACAGACTGAAAAATTCAACCTCTTTCAGTTTTGATATTTCCCTGGCGTAGCGCGTCCTTTGGTCTTCGTTTGTTGCTTTAATCAGCTCTTTATTCGGATTTTTTACTCTTTCTCTTCTTTTCTTTTCTCAACGTTGTTCTCGTTTTAATCTCAACTTTATTTTCTTATCAACATATTCTTTTTAGCAGTGTTTCATCTTTCCTTATTTCTTAGCCCGCCTAGATTAGCTATGCTACCTGCGGGTCAGGTAATCCTGTATTTATTTTATAGCACGTCAATAAAAAAATCATTCATTCATTCAGGGTTGGTTCCTTACTGTTACAGATGCAAGATAAAAACAAACATTTAAGATAAATAATGAAAACGTAAAGATAAATGTTTCAAGAAATTCGAGATTATCACCCTCACAAGTTCATTTGTTCACTGCATTTTAAACAAACAGAATGTTTATTTTATGTCAAACAACAAAACTATCAACTGTGCCGCACTCATGTGCGAATTAACCGGCTTGATCCGAATAAGCCGGATGTTTGGGCGATTCTGCAATTCGAGAGGGGATTGAAAAAAAAAATGCGATTTAGTAGCTTTTGAACCCTGAAGTCCTTCATTTCCTGCATGTTGAAAAGTTTGAAAATTGGGATTTAAAATTTCGAAGTTTTGCTGTTTGGAAGATTTGATAATGGTCCCTAAAATGCACGGGTTATCAAATGCTTTATTGTTTTAATTTATTTCGTTTAGAAATCTTGATTGAGCCTTTACTTTAGTTACGCTAAAGCGGGGGATGCTCTTTCCGGAATTTTCGTATCTTTTTCTTTAAAATAGCTTTTATTTTCCTTTACATTTAGTAGCCACTTTTTCATTAAGTTGAGACACAGAAAACTCTACAATTAATAATTAAGTATCTTGCAACAACCGACGCCAGTTCCAAGTAAATTATGAATGACTTACACTGATCATTCGGCGCCTTTTTTGGACTTGAAAAAAAGCCAAATGATAAATTAACTCCAATTATAAACTCTGGCTGTATTTTACCGTTAATGGCTTTTACTACCAAAAAGGTTTATTATTAGATGCACGCAATCATTTACGAATATGCCGCATAATTTCATCCAAGGCGAAGCTTGTCTTTGATGCGTTACGCGTTGTTTTCGCCAAAAAGCCCTCCTTCTTCTTCCGGTTTCCTTTGGAAAGAGTCAGCGTTAACATGGCACCATCTAACCAAATACCCTTAAAAAGATTAAAAATTGAACGTTCAGAAACCTACCTACTATAATAAGAATTCAAGAATTTTCCTTGTTGATTTAATACGTAGTTCAACAATTCTATTGAAAACGTTTCGACAATAAATTAACTTCAAAACAACCCAAGCAGAGCGGCTTTGTTTCCTTTTGTGGTTATTCACGGAGTATCTGAACAAGGTTTTGTGAGATTTTATTTCGAAGTTCTCAAGGTTAGCAGCTAAAAGAGTCACTCTTTGGTGGGCAGACACACAACGTAAGTAACATGAAGGAAAATGTCGACGGGAACGACACGAAACAATCGCTCTGCACTTACGTTTTATATTTTCGTACATTTCTTTCGCGTCGTTTGTAAATCAACAACGTAAAGTAACCAAATTCGAGGTTTTATGGAGAATGAGAGGGCATGAAGGTGAATTCTCTCCTTCATCCGTCTTAACTTCAACTCCATTTTTTTTATCAATTTAGTTCCTGGATAGTTCGCACACAAATTGTTAAAGTTAAACGAAATGGTAAAAATCGCAAAGTAGTTACAACAACGTGAATTGCCATATTGAAATGACTTTTTCGTTGACGTGGCCCTCTTCGTTGCTTAAGATCTGCAATGTGGTGTCGCCGCAAGCGCGACAACTCATGCCCATGCGTTGCGAACAGTCCGTGCTTTGCCGCTAAAACTAATTCATCTGAGGAAATTATTTGGCACCTTTTTTCCTGCTGGTTTTGCACCTGTCGCGTCGTTTATCCTCGGGTAACTAGGTGGGTAACCTTAGCTGTACCATAGTTATATGACAGATTGTTGTCGTTTTACCTTTTTCTGTAACAGCGCGTCGTTTTGCGGCGAAATATTACTCACATAGCTGTGACGTTACCTAAAAAATAGTTGTCACTGTATGATCGCATTGTTTGAAACAACATTCATAGAGGCGCCGAAATTCAAAGCTTTCTTCTCCACGTTTACTCGTTTATGTTACTCTAATGCTTAATGTGAAGCGAGAGACTGTTACGTTATGATGTGGAACGTTCACCTAGTGTAGCAGCGCGGTACGTATTTCATGACAGAACAACGGTCCCACCTTCCGCCGACAAGACATTAAGGGAGCTTTAGCAAAGAGGACGGCAACGGCAACGAGAACGTCATAAAACAATAGGCTTAATGAGCAAAAACAATAGCTCTGCACGTACATTTTGTATTTTGGTACATTTCTTTGCCGTCCTCTGCAAAACAACAACGTGAATTGACCAAATTTCAGGTTTTGTCGAGAACGTGAGCGTGTGACTTTCTTTTTCCTTACTTTAACGGCGTTCATAACAATTTAGTCCCCGAATAATTTGCCAGTATCTTCCAAGTTAAACAAATTGGAATAATCGTGAAAGAGTTACAAAAACGAGAAGTTAAATTAAAATTGAAATGACGTTTTCGTTGCCGTCGCCGTCGTCGTTGCTAAAGCTTCCTAATCGAGAAACCAACGAAGAGTTTGGCTTATTAAAAAATGATTACTTCAATTTGGGCACTTCCGTTCGTTAATTTGGAGTAAGAAAGAATTAAGCCGACAAGTTTATTATTGGAACACGTAGTTTCTCTTCTTTGCAAGATAAAAAAGGCAATGTTTATCTAAAGACTGGCCAGCCGTCCATTATTGCATTTTGCTAGTACCGACCACATTTGTTTTAGAAGGGCGTCTCATTATCTTTGGAGATAAATTGACCCTCGGTGTTGCTCATCAATTGAGACAAACCAGTAACACGCTGTTAAAGGGTGCATTTCTATTTAGTTTTCCTATTTCTGATTTTCCTTGAAACGTTATACCGAAATGAATGAACGAAAGGAGCAATATTATGACTTTTCCTGCTTTGTCAACCTTTTTTTGGGCTATGGTTTAAGTGTTCAGTGACTAGCAAATGCGTATTTGGGAATGCGTAAATATCCGATATCACTTACGCTGATAAAGAACAGAAGGCTTTTGTGACAACTCAGTGATCATTTCGGAGTACAACTGAATAAACTAGAATCATTGGAACATATTAACATAATCAAATTGTTATTTAGTTGTGGTTCAATGGTTACAAGAGAAGTGGGAGAGGTATATTTGCATGACGCAATGCTTAAAAGCCGTTAAGCTGTCTGAGCTCACCAAAGAAGCTACGATACAGTTTCAAGCAACTGAGGAAGAAAGACCAATATTTTGCTCGACACAGACTTTTAGCTTGGAGGGGAGTGTCATTTTATTTTTGAAAGCAAAGAAAAATGTAAGTAATTTTTTGGCGGGAGAGAAAGAAGTTGTCAAAGACGTTTTACGTTAAACTAAGGCTTAACGGCCCGAAGAACGTAAGTGAGTATTCTGCATTATGGGTAGTCCGCATCAACTGTGTCGTTTGAAATTACATGAAACAAAATGCGGTTTGGTTATGGACAGGTCTGCCAACGAATGAAAAAAAGCCGGTTAAGAATAACTCAAATTGCGTATTTTGTTTCCTTCGGTTTCACGTATAACGCATGGTGTTTTGAATCAGTTGATATTCTACATAAAGTAATAATGTTTTTAAAATAATGTCAGATTGTACATGTAGTCTTATTCTCCTAGCTCACAGTTGACATCGCCTCTCCTTATTTCATCTTCATCTCTCGGAAAAAAAAGGTTGATTGCTCGAGAACAAACTTTTGTCCACAGTCATTATCATTTACAAAAATAGCTACTTAAAAACAAAGGCGAGTTCGCGCCCATTCAATCTTTTGCGTGCTCTGGGATCTTATCTTAGCTTTTGCTGGCGAGTGAGACGTTTTCAATCTAAAACGACCGGGATCCACTTGGTTGGCCGTATATAGATAGAGTGTTGCAAAAACCTCTCTATGGTACATTATATCTTGTGCTATACCTCTGTTGCGTGATTACCGTATACGTTTAAACGTTGCAATTTGAAACGCAATAGAGTTCCCTGTTAAGCATAATGATGTCATGCCGCAAGCCATGCCACATGCCATTCCGCAAACTCATTCTGCCTTTTACCCTCACCGCAACTAATTATTCAGCCACTAATAGCTTTTCATTGGAATGAATGCTGTCATTTTTGTGTTTTTAGATGATGGGCTACCTGGTTAGTGGACTGGTTGTCACTGTCGTCCTTCTGCAAACCGCGGAGTGTGCTCCTCAAAATTGCAACCACTGCTTCGTGGTATATTACAACTGTGAAAACAATTGTTCGAGTCAGTCTTGTGCTGACAACTGCTGGTATGGTGTACTAGGTAACTGCTTGGGGAGATGTTATGGGTACAAGAGAGAACTATCGCGTGACTCCGCCCACAGAGATAATTTTAGTAATGATATCAATAAGGAATACAAGGGTTCCCGCAGTACCTCTATGAAACACAAATTGATTAACTGAATGACGCTCTGTAATGAAAGTGTTTGTTACTGAAATTGTACCAACGAACAGTTTTAATCATGGCAAAAAAGTGTAATGAAGAAGAATAATGAAGAATCTCATGCTTTTTATAATTGTTACAGACATAAGCTTATATCAATGTCAATGTCTGAAATAGAATGCTATGAAATATTATTGAATAAACTTTAGTAATGAACAATAGAAATGGTACATTGAGTAGAGCATTGTTCATAAACGATAAAATTTCATTTTCGCACGAGTTGAAATATTTTCAGGCCCATTAGGGAGCTGAGAGAAAGGCAGTAGTCAGTCCCATGAAAAAACAAAAAACAAAAAACAACAACAAACAAACGTTCAAACACTGACGAAAACGACACAAAAAACAACCAAAACAGAAGAGAATTTAAGTAAGTAAGTCTGGTTTTATTAATAAAATCATCGCGCTTAGAAATAAGTGAATTACGAAATTATTTACGGAATACAGGTATTATTTAGAAAGAATTTAAACTAATTACATCGTGATAGCTTTTGTCTCACTCAATCGTGAGACAAAAGATTAACTCAGCTATCATTTGAAACCACGATGACGAACACCTTTCATAATATAATTACATCGTGTTCAAAATGGACTCGGCCCATAAAATATATTAGGTAAAAAACTAAACATTTGCAGGACAAATAAATTAAATGAACGAAAGAACGTCGAATGAACGATTGAATGAATTAATGAATGGATGAACGAGAACGACTCGGACAAATTTTCAGGTCGAGATGGCCTACTTGAAAACCATTCA
This sequence comes from Pachyseris speciosa, assembly GCA_016490735.1. Taxonomy (NCBI): domain Eukaryota; kingdom Metazoa; phylum Cnidaria; class Anthozoa; order Scleractinia; family Pachyseridae; genus Pachyseris; species Pachyseris speciosa. The sequence continues at coordinate 271,565 of JAEMWC010000372.1, forward strand.
AAGGGGAAAGAAAGAAAAGCATATTCAACGATCAATTTTAGAACGCGAATATCACAATTACTGAGTTAATGTATGTTGATAAATTCTAAGCTCTCATTATTAAGGTGTTAAGAAACATTTTTACCCAAAGGCAACTTTTATAACAGGCTACTGCTCCACAATCATACTTGGCGTCATCTGGCAGTACTTCAGTGTGTGTTTGTCATCATATTTATAAATACTTTTGAACAATAATAATTTAATTTTTACGTTAATGTAGCGGCATACTCCACTATTTACCCATGGCGCTTTACAATGTAATGAGTGTGAGCGCCAAGATGGCTGCCGGTGTCGTTCGTATCTTCTCGACCGATTTTATATTCTTAGCTTATTCCGATGATTATTCGCTTAAAGGATGGACGCACTGTGTTTTTAATGATTTATTATATTCTTGGAAGACGTCCATAGATGTTCCTTGGATGGCTTTATTCGTATATAATTATGTCAACATCCTGCGCATGTCATTACGTAAACGAAGTTAGTTGAAGTGAAGCTCAATGTGTGCTTTATCCGGATTTCATCCGTGGGGAGAAGGTGAATTCTTTGCCCTGTCTTAAATAGGGGAAATTCCCGCACCGTTTTATTTACGTAATGACATGTGCAGGAAGTGGACATAATTATAAAAAGAGAAATGGGTGATGTCCTGCGAAACAGAGTGAACATAAACAGCAAATCAGAGACTCGCACACACAAATGTTAGGAGTTAGCAAACATGTTGATGAATGCGCTGCTGGATTAACACCTCAGTTCACTATCTTTCCGTTTTACAAGATTCTCAGTTCCTTGGAGAACATGAGAAAGAACAAACACACTTCGCTTTGCCTGAAGAGCCGCAACAGCGGTGAAACTCGTAGTACAAAAAACAAAGAGAAAGAGGAAGTATCTTCACTCAATATATTGCAACACTTTCCAAATATGGTCATGTTGCACTCGATATACGTCGACAGATATACTGCGATATACGTACTTTCGTGCGTAAGTAAGAAGAATGGTGATTTTTCCATTTTTCTGTAATGTAAACTCAGTAAAGTGTGCTTTGTTATTGCTGTGTTTAATAATAAGTTAATTACCCTGCTCAATGTGGCGGAATATCCCCAATTAAGTATCAGGCAATATTCCGCGCGATTTCGCAGCATAATTGTCAAATATTGCTGTCTTGCTTTTCTATGAAGCAACATTAGAAAACATCAATATCCACAGTTAAAGTGGTAGAACTGATCGATGAACTAACATAACAAAAATACGCAAACTTATACTTATACCTATCCTCATATTCTTATTTATAGCCACAACAACAACAACAACAACAACAACAACAACAACAGATAAACTCCTGTTAATTGGACTTTCGTCTTTAACAGAGGAGTTTGCTTCATAAGCTTGCGCTATGGGTTAAGAGAATCAAGACAGCTAGCTTGAAAGCAAACGAACAAGAAAATGGCCTTAAAATGAGAACTTGTAAGAGAACAAAACTGCTGATTATTTCGTTAAAGGATGAAAATCAGTGATTAAATTCGGCCAGCACAACGGAACAGAGGATATAAACAATGAAGAAGTTGTGGAGCGGCGTAGATGATGGGGTGAAAGGAAATTGATGATATCATAAGCTAAGTTGATAAGGAAAATTGGTCAGAATTCAAGAACAAAGCTAGTTCACAGGATATGAACATAATATCGAACGAGTCCTTTGATGAAGTTAAAAAAGGAAGATTGTTGGACTTAAAGTGCTACTATGACGAAATTCTCATCTTTCATATCTAAGCTATTTTAAAATATAAATAAAGTAGTCTCTACGAGAAGAAGAATGATGTTTGCTATTTTCAAATATCTCCTTTGTTCCAGAGATATTCAAGCCGTAAGTGTGTTGCATGTAGAACTATTAGCCTACCAAGTTTCAATGGTCTCTGCTGGAAATTGACTGAGATAGCCCTATTTGTATACTTGATGCTATATTGGGTTGAGTCTATCACGTCATCAGTCCTCTCATTTGCATATTTTACACATTTTTCAAACTTAAATATCTCCGGAACCAATGCAGATATTTGGAAACGGTAAACGGCGTTTTTAGTCTTTTGTGGAGTTCTGAGCCTAAAATTTCAAAGGGTAAAAATTTGATCATAGTAGCACTTTAAGTATTATCTCGATCGATCTCAACTTACACCAGTTTGCGTCGGCATAAGGCTGAGATCCTTTGACGTCGACAGCAGTGAATAGATTTCTATTGCACTACTTTTCCACAGAAAAGCGAACAAAGACATATTCATCGGTTTTTAATTTTCATACTCAGAAACCCAAATCAATACATTCGTGAGTGATTAGAGATTTTCGTGGCTTTTAAAATCGACAAATTAACACCGAATGGGCGAGGCTTTATTTCCCATTGATGACCCATAAATCAGAATAAGCGGGTCTTTTGAAGCCCGGCTTTCCGCTCTCATTGAATTCATCGAAAAAGCATTCATTATTAAGTATTCCTTTACGATGCAGCTTTTTCTCTTGGCCAGCTTTAATTTTTGTCTCAGTACCCAGTATTCGTGTTCTACCAGCGATATCTAAATTTCTTCACATAGTGAGCAAATTGACTTTAGGGGATATAAAATTACTGATAAGAAAAGCAAGGCCTTAACGATTGAATACCGCTGCAATTACTCGCCACTAACAATGTGTTTTCCTTAACCATTGTCCCAGCATGCATCAGCTGCTATCAGTGGCTGTATAACAAACACCAGGATGTGAAACAAAGATCATTTAAAATTTATGAAGTCAATATACGTTTTCTTAAAGAACTTAACGCTTCTTCACGCTAGAAACTTTCTCTGATCAGATTCACAGTTTGTTATTAAATGCCAGCAACAAACTAATCACGATCCAAACTGGCAAAATTTTCTATATTTTATCATTTCAGGACATGTTAACATGAATTTTTCTTCTTTCTGAAAGATCGCCTTTTAGAGTAGCTACTTCCCTGGTTCACGATTCATTTTGCTTTTTGAGTTCTATTTAATAAAAAAAAAAAAAAAAAAAAAAAAAAAAAAAAAAACCTATTACTCATTTTCAGAGGAAAGCGGAAGATATTTAACTCGGTTCCCCACCCGGTAGATTTCTGATATTATTCACCTCACGCCTGATCTATAAACCGCATGTCAGGACATAAAACGTTAAATGTTGTCGTCGTCTTAAGTCATCTTCACAAAAGATTGTGAGGCGTTAGGCCGCCTACACCTAAATTGTAATTGACAATTTTCGTGGAACTTCGAAATGTACCGAAACCTAAGTAAAGCTGTACACTCGTCAGAAATGACGCAAACCAGAAGACTTCGTGTAATTACCCGCCAAGAAAGTGACCTTTGTGGCTCGCGTTCAATCTGTATCAAACCACATCACTAGGTTTAATGTTTCGCGCTTTTCAAGTAAATTAGACTAACTTAATTTCATAAGCGGTCCAAGTTAAAATACGTTTTTCATGTTGACTGTAAAAAAAAACCGGAAAATGTTACCGACTCGTTATCTGACATGTTTCTCTTCCACATATAACAAATTTTTGTTAAAACCAAGCTCTCCTTATATTGTTGTTACTTAATAATAAATGTAGGGATTATTCCGAACTGAGAAAAGCGAAAAGAACAGTAGGTATGCCGATCACAAGACCGACATCGGGGCGCGAAGAAAAATTGCTATTTACATATTTATGATATGATTATTTCATGGAGACTTTAGAAAACATAATGTAAACAGCAAGAAGCGCGTGAACACTAGTGAGATGTTATTGGCACTTGCTTTAAATATAGATATATCTGCACGGGTCTGCTTAAAAATAATAAATTATAAAAATGAAAAGACGGGCGAGACAATGACAATTTTAAAGGTTTCATGGCATTTTGGACGCCGAGGTAATTATCAATTGCAATTGATCCCGATAAGAAATATGGAGGGAAAGAATATACACTGCTTTTTCATCTTTTACGCTAAGTGCACATATTGTCAAGCTTTTTCATCTTTACGCTAAGTGCACATATTGTCAACTGCTACGTTTAAGTGACGATGTAATAGAAAATTCAGGAATTGTTCCCTTTAGTTTCTCCTGGAAATTTTTGGTGATACCGTGTTTGTCGATAATGGAGCGATTCACTCAAATAAGGCAAATAAAAACCTTCCGTCACATTTGTATCAGCACACTCACTATGGCGCCCAACACAGAAAATTAAGCCATGCAGCGTTCCTGTAAATCGTAGAGTTTAGTCTTTGAAGTAATAAGACCGGCATTGCACATCTAACGACGGTAGTAATAAAAAAGAGAATGAAGCGACAGCGCCGGACATATCTTATTCCATCCGTTTTCTTAGAACAAACCAAATCAAAAGCTAGGTTAAGACAGGAAACTGAGTGTTTTTTTTTAACGTTTATTTCTACTAGGCTGATATTGAGAAGGGAACTGAAAGCAAATGAAAGTTTCCGTCTGATTTGTATCAATGCACCACATTATACGCACCCAACACACAACAGAGCCATGCAGCGTTGGTGTAAACTGGGGTTTGTTTAGTCTTTTTTGAAGTAATAAGAGCGGTATTGCCCATCTAACTACGGTAGTCATAAAGAGGAAAACGAATCGACAGCGCCGGACATATTTTTATTCCATCCGTTCTATTCCAGGACGTTTATTTCAACTAGGCTGATAGTGAGAGGTGATTAATGGTTCCATCCTCCCCTTCCCCCGGTCTCGCTTCAATTTGAGGAAAAAATTGAATGACATATAGTAGCCTGTCCATAGTTGGAGGCAAACATTAATGGCCAAGCGCTAAACACGAAAAGTAAAAGCGAATGTAATGCTTGGATCACTGTTTGGGGTCACAGGAAATACTTTGAACTTAAATTTGCATGTGAAAGCAATTTATTAGTCTGATTGTTTTGACTAGATCATTAAAAGTGCGCTGGTGCCACAGCGTGCAGTGTTCACTTGAAGCTGACACGGACGCTTCCAAAACATTAAGGGTGAAATTGAACTGTTATTGATAACCTCCGTGGTTGCCTCTAATCAATCAAGTCGAAAAAGATTTTAGGGGTGATTTTTATGCCATGGTATACAAAGTGGTAGCTGAAACTCTTGAGTCGACACGCAAGGCATTGTGAATGAACTAAAAACGTCGTACCTTTTAAGGTAAATTGAAACGACTGCTCCATGACTCCAATCCAATTAAACGAATTCTCTGTTTTATCTCGACCCAATTTGGCTCCATGCACGTGCACGCAAAACAAATTAAGTTCCTGGTTCTCTAATGAATATTTTAAAGTTTCATACCTTAAAATTGTCACATGCGGAAAAAACTCCTTTACCGCGTGGCTTTGAACTTCCTGTGTAACTTTCGCCAGAAAGGTCTTTGAAATGTGGTAAAAAAAATTCAACGCCCTTTTAGTAAACAGCGATGTAGTTGTGGCCCTTTTGAAAACGTTATTCTTGGCTGCAGAGTATAAACGTAGCGGCTGTGTAGTCGTTTCTTTGCAGGCTTCATTGACAAAACAAGAAATAGCATCTGCTAGTAACACCTACAAACAGACAAGAAAAAAAACGCGAAAATTAGAATAAAATATTCAAATACATTTTTTTGTTGTTGTCACTGTATTACATACAAATGTAACTCTTAAGTTCTCTTTATCAGGGTTTCTGTGATTCATGAACCTAAAAATCTACGTTGGTCAGTTGGAGTGAACGGAAGCTAGTTTTCATTCACCCGTTGTTTGAGTGCAAAGCTAAATGACAATCGACGGCCTCGAAACAAATTGACCTTATGGAGATTAATAGTTGTCTCATTCAAAAAGATAAATTGATGTATTAATTGTCACGGTTGCCTTTAGTAAGTGAAAAAGCCTTTTACAAGCATGGTTTGCCTCCGGGTTAAGTCTTAATTGTTAATGAATAACATCAATGGTGCCTAATCGCATTTTAAATTTTCTTTTAGCTTGCTGTTAATGCAACATCCATACAGGAATGAAACAGCGTTTGACCGAGTGAATCGTTATTTCTTTTATCAGCCTTGCATTGTTTGGTATGCTCCTTGTAAAAGCTCCCACACTTTCAATTCAACGAAGGAGGCAGCTAAAATTTTACAGCGAGGCTTTTTTCATAATCAATCATTCGAGACAGCTGGTTTTGCGAATGCGTAGTTTGCATTAATTAAGCTGCCATTGAAAGCATATAAGTAGTGAGGGATCGGCCGTTAAAAGTCAGCTGACGCTTCTGTGCTAAAAGTAATACAGTTCTTTGACGAAACGATCGCCAGTCAAAAAGGTGAGAATATAAAATCTTCTCCGTAAATATAGTTTGAATTTGTGAGTACCAAATATTTACAGACGTGAACCCTTGTAAGTGGCAATATCGTCTTTCTTGTATTCGTTGCAAAGATAATTTTCTTGTAACTGTACTGACTGTTCATGTTTGCTTAAATATTTACTATTTTCATTTTTTAAAACGCTCTCATGACATCTCTAGCTTAATTACTGCTCCGAGATAAGCCTAAGCCATGGGTAGCACCAGTTATGAATCATCGCCATGTTTTCGTTTCTATGTGTAGATGAATTTGAATGGATTATCCGTGACAGTCGTTGCTATATCTGTTCTACTGGTGGTGACGTCACTGAGGGCTGCAACCGCTGATGATTGCAAAACATGCCTAGACCGGAAACATTTTTGTAAGACGAACTGCTTCGCGATGTATAAAGTTGACCCTGAAAGACAGAATTGTATCAACAACTGTCACAATAGATCATGCACACCACCCTGCCCAAGTTCGGGACGACTCCTTCGACGAGATGAGGGCTTGCTATCGGAACGTCGCCGTGGTAGATTTTATCAATGAACCAGAAAAAAGACCTCGGTAAGCCTTGGCCGGAATAAAACTGTTGGAGCGAAAGCAAGCAGCCATGATTTAAAAGTTGAGGATGTTAGAAGGCGAGGGAAATTAGTTTTATAAGATGAAAGGTTGACTAAATCTATCATAAAACATGCAAGTAGCTAATGGTTGCTGAAATATTTAATCGATGATGTTAAATAAAATTATGTTTTAAAGATGATATCATGATTTTCTCGGCTACACCTAGCGGTCTCGCTTGGTGTACCTATATATTCCTTTAAAAAAATCAAACTGATGCCCAAGAAAAACGTAAAAAAGTTTCATTGGAAGGAAAACGCTGACACTGAATATAAGATAGGCTAACCTATGATTGTCAAACAGATTCAAAATGTCGAAATATGATATTTATACGTCAGGTTGCAACATTTATGTGCGAACTACAATATGGATCCAAATTGCTATATGTAGGGAGGATATTACACGGCGGAGCAAAGATATAAATTTTATTAGTGAATAAAATAAAGTTCATATCTTCAAGTCAGGGTTTTATTGTCTTTTTATAATATTAGACTGCAAAACAGCCATATTTTTGCGTTGGTCGAATACGAGGGGGACGGTCTCGTCAAGCGAAAGGTTTGGAGCGAGGGTGAAAACGTAGAGTGAGACTGGGGAGAGACGCTAAAAATACGGACTGTCCTCTTTGCATATATTAAATTCGTTTCGAATTTCCCGTTCCTCCAGCAACGGGAAATTCCCATTGGCTGAATTATGACGTTAGTTGTCAAGTCATATTTATAACATCTCATCAGAGACTTATTTATCAACTGTTTGTTTTGACGAAGAACAATTCAAAAAACCACGGAAGAAATACAGCTTTTTCAGTAGAACGGCCGACAATCATTGCCATCCGTCCGCTGAAAAACATCACGGAAGAAAAGATAGCGTCGAACGAATTTAACCCGCTCTGCTTGCGAACTTCGTTTTGACTGCGAGACGCTAACAGCTATTCGTTATACGAATTATAGAAATGTAATTCTAGTTGTCTACGCTGCCGCCGAACAAGTACTAAACAAGAAGTTCACCTTCATAAATTTCTTACTGTTTACATATGTTAGGCTGCTGATTTGAACATGATTTTAGCCAACCTTTTAGTCCTTAAACGGCTCTGTATAAAAGTGGGACGGGGACTTGGGGACGGGGACGCAGGGACACGTGTTCTGGGACGTAGGACGCGGGGACGTGAGATGTGGGACACGGGGAAGCGAGATGTGGGACATGGGGACGTAATATCGGGGACGCGAGGACGCGGGGAGGCGAGGACGTGACATTAAGGACGTGGGGACGTAAACAAAATATCTTCACTCTAACTGCTTTGGAAATTCACTGATGAGAAAACAAGGGAAAGCGAGGCTTAGGGTTAAAAATAGCTAGTCTGAGGTAAATACGGTTTGGGGCTGTTAACTTTTCACTTTAAGGATTTGTTTTTCGTTAATCTCATTTCTCGGATCAGTGAAAATTGAAAATTGCTTTTATCCCCGACCCACTTCGGCCCTTCCCCTGCTGTGCCTCGCTCCAGCGAGTTGTCAGTGACTTTGGACAGCAGTTTTCTCGTGTCGACACAGTGGTTCTTCACTCCGTGGGCGATCATGGAAGATTTTTACGGTAGGTGTTACCGAGATCGTAATCCCTACGAATAATCGCTCAAGACAGAATTTCAAATCAAGTTTCGACAATTTTCGTTTTGAGAATGAATATATGAAAATCATATATTTGAACTGCGGATTAAAGAATGAGCTGTGAATGATCATCGCAGTAAATAAAGCCTGAAAAAAATAGGGGTCGATGCGACTCCCGTACAAGCCTGAATATTTTTTTCAGGCTTTATTTTCACTACTGCTTAAGTAGTGTTCATAACTGCGATGATCATTCACAGCTTCAATTTTCGTTTTCTCTAAAAAATATTTCCAGTTTTATTTGTTCATTCCGAGCAATGAAATGAAATCAAACAAATCCTAAACCTGAAACGATAAAGTTAACAGCCCCTAACCGTATTTACCTCAGACTAGCTATTTTTAACCCTAAGCCTAGTTTTCAACGTTAAACTTGCGAAATTTCGCCCCTTTGAACGCACGCCCTGCGTCCCCGTTCCCAAGTCCCCGTCCCACTTTTAGACACAGATTTTTTAATTGCATGTTTTAAAAGATTCAATTGCACGTATCAGGTTTGCAAAGTGGGTGGAGTTGTCAATACGTTTTTGACAGCTCAACGGCATTTTTGAACCCCCTGGTTAGAACGAATTCATTATATTGAATTTTCTCTCGCCTGCGGGCGTGTGAGGCTCGGGCGCAACGCGAGCACGAATTCGTGCCTTCAAAAAACGAAAATAAAAACCGACTGTTTTGCAGTCTATTATAATATAGACAAAAACACGAATTAATTCAAAGTTACTCCAAAAAGTAATTCCGACGGCTAATGTTACAGTTACGCAGCTATTCTTTACACCAGCAACGAAAGGCAAAAGCCCGCGATTTGAGCGCTACATACTGTAAGCCTTCAAAAATCACTGATGATAATTCGCCCTCGTTGAACATTTTTGTTCACACTCACTGCTTTTCTAGATCTGATCTAATTTCAACTCGTAGGCAGTTTTCTTCTTCGTGATTGCGTTTTCTTTTTCCTCAGTGAACGAGTGAAGGAGTTTACTCAGCTTCAAAAAACTTCTCGTATTTATTGCTTGCCATCTTTTATTGACTGTTTCCACAAACGACAGAGAAAATGCGGGAAATGGCGTCATCAATATACATGGAAAATACGCCATTCAGGTCCCGAATGTCGTTTCGTATGAATTTTACGAGTGACTTTTTTTTAACAAATAGATTCCATTTGGCAGTGTGTACTGTGATAACACACGGATAACGTTCTCGCCACGTTTTGACGTCGTCCGTTCGTTATTTAATAGGCTGATTTAGCAAAGACAACGGGGACTTCTTGACAACGGCGCGTGCAGATCTAAAAACCGGCTTGACCAATGGCAGAGCAGCAAATTGAGCACCGGAAGTCGTGTTCAGTCCTTTCCGCGCGCTCTCGCGTCCTCAAATGACGTTCCCGTTCTGTTGCTAAATTAGCCTAAATTAGCCTACAGTACACACGCGCGCGCTGCCAAATGGAATCTATTTGTTTATACAGTTTTTTTTACTTTCGTCGGCTCATGTCATGTGTCTATACAAACCCATCTGCATCTATCAAAACGTGAAGTTTGAACCATTCATTGTATAATTTCCGGTAAAACACCCTTGCCTATATAACAAGTATATTTATTTCCAAATCCTGCGTTCCCGTTTTGTTTTATATGTAACAGTTATTGATCACACACACTACTTTTTAAGTAAGCCTCCCACGAGTTATCCTCTATCCTGCGAGCATGGCATGGGACCGAGGTCGGTAAAGTAAGGGCAAACATCATTGAGACTGCGAGCAGTCGGGCTTTTTCCCTCAGATCACTTACGCGAACGGAAGGTAAAATTATGCAAATTAGAGTAGAGAACGAGGAGGCTAGGGACCACTGCTCGCCGCCGCGCTAGATCCAATACGTGTTTTAATACAAAACTATGAGAAGAAAGAAACTGCTCGTAGTCCAGAACTGAGAGAGTCGAATTCAGCACAGTCTCAGTTCGTAATAATAGGAACCTTTAGATTTAACTACGAGTACGAGATCGAGTACGAGTACAACTTTTTAAATGTGATTCGCGTGCTTTACATAAGCCCTTCGTATATCAATCCTGTTTCTAAAATCTTATTTCTGTTATTAAGCAATAAGGAAGAGTAAGGGTTCTGTGGAGGTGACTAGTTTGATGTTTGAAAGTCGTACTCGTACTCGTACTCGAATCTAAAGTCCCCTAATTGACGGCGCGGAACTCGGCAGCCCGCTACAACAAGTGTGCAGATTTCTGAAAGCAACAGAGAAGTGTACCCGTAATTGTTGATGGAGGATTTTCAAAACATGAATGAAGAACTGCGTTCCAGGTTTGGAATGCTAAAAGATTACCCAGCACAGATCCAGTACATTGTCAAAGTTTTTGTCAAGGGGATTTTCAAATTGTCAAATCTGCTCTTCTTCTCCGTAAAGTATAATTGGAGAAACTCCCGATCAATGCACTATATCTGTCCATCTCTCTAAGTATTCTGATTTGAGAGTCAGTTATGCATGATGTGCCTTTGTCACGTTGCGACTAGAGTCCCTCTTTAAAGTATCGGTTGGAGTTCGCCGTCATCAACCACTCATGCTTCAAATAAGAGACTTAGATATGTTTATTTGTTCATCTTTATTGCATGCGGTGGGAACTGAAACGTTACAGCTATTCGTGTTACTAAAAGAAATTGTAGAAAAAACAGAAAATGGAAGTCAAATAATAAAAGGGGAAAAAAAACTATTAAAACTTACGTTATAATTCCTGACTCCGGATGAGTAACAAATACAAATGAAACGATTGAAAATTCTCCCAGTGTCTTCGACTCCCAAATGAACTAATCCTCTCCTGAAGTGATCGTATAAACTTGAACACTAGTGCTGAATAAATGAAACAAATAGCGTAACGCAATACTTGTGTTGGTGACAACCTTAGTCTTTCCGTTCTTTTTAGGGGACCTCTTGTTCTTCAAACACAAAGTCTCCACGAGAGCTCCGAGTATCAAGCGCTTCTTGGAGATTCCCCATTGTAGCCATTAAGGTCTGCAAGTCTCGAACAAAAGTAACTTGATCGGGTTTCGATTCCTCACTGGTATGTAGCTAAAAATAACCTCAAAGTCCAATCATATTCCTCAAGTCTGCTACACCAGAATTCTCCACTATCTACTTGACTGTTAAACAAGCGACTTCTTGTTCTTCGTTCAAAAACGAATCGAGATCATACACTGGGCCGCCATGATGTAGTTGATGTGGTAACCTCTATATTGTGCTCTCTTTATGCGTGTCAGCAAAGGCCTGGGATTAGTGCGGGCTCATTTCCCAAAACAGCGGCTGGTAAGGCGAGCCTAACGACATGAATGATATATTTATCGGGGAAATTATATAGATCGAAACTGTATGCAAATAACACATAGCTGACTATGAATATATGAAATTCACATTTTTGAACAACGGATCAGTAAAGCCTAAAAAAATTCAGGCTTGTACGGGAGTCGAACCAATGACCTCTGCGATACCGATGCTGTGCTCTAACAACCGAGCTTACAAGCTAACTGGGAGCTAGTCATTTTGTTGGTTCGCAATAAGCCCGTGAGTGATGAATAAATGGCTATATACTCATATATTCATAGTTATTGATTTATCACTCACGGGTTTATTTTAAATCAACAAAATGATCAGCTCCCAGTTGGCTTGTTAGCCCAGTTGGTAAGAAAATAGCCTACGTGGCAGGCGCTAGAAAGGGGAAGGGAAAGGGAGACAGCGGGTGCGCGCGAAGCGATGGGAATGCGAGGGAAGGGAGAAGGCTGCGCCTGTAGCAAAGCTATTGTTTGTTTCGTATTTTACGTCCCGCTTTGGGACGTAGAAATCGCTCAAATGAACTATGGGTTTGTCCGCGTGCAATTTGGCGTGGAAACTGAAAGATCTGTCAACATTGAAGAGGGGGCTGCCACTGTCCGGGTGATATGACTGTGCGTATGCGTCAGGTACTGGCCAGGCCGTGGGTCGGATGTCTAAGAGGTTCACTGTCACTTGCTTTGAAGTGCCTATGAAGCGAAATTTGTTTCTTGCTAATTTTAAAGTTTACCCCTAAAAACGCAAGAATCCAAAATCTGAGGTGCTCACGATTAAAATTGACGATTTTACGAGCGTTTGAAGTCTTGCGTCTTGCTCGTACCTTGTCTGTGGTATGACCTTACCGATTTCAACAGTGTTTGGTTCACTATATTTTTGTATCGTTATTTAGCGATATGTTTTGCAGATGGTGAAAACAATAGCTTTGCTGCACGCGTTTCCTTTTCCCTCTTTTGCTTCGTGCTCCGCGCCCTCTTCCTCCGCTTCGCACGCGCCCTCGCTGCCCTCAGCTTTTCCCTTCCTAACAAAGTGCGATGTGATCTTTCTTTGACGTTTCCTTGGAGAAAGTGGAGAAATCAGACAAATAACAAACATACCTCGTGGTAAGCAAGTTTGACACAAATGGCCGTAAAAAAGACAAAAAGATTACGAACGGATAGTTACTGAAGTGAATGTCGGAGTACCACACATTGTGTTAACTTGTGATCCTGAAAACGAGTGAAAATTGTTTCTACCGCAGAGAAAATGCCAAAAATTTTAAGGTAGCTTCTGACGTGAGGGGCAAAACTGGAGCTAATAATGGCACTTTTCTTCTTAAGCCTAAACTGTGGCTTTAGAGTTCAATCTAGAGAACCGGGAATCGATGGAAAACGACGATCGGGAAATGGGGAACGGGTAATTTGAATTATAAACTTGACTTGAGTTTGGATTGGTCCATCTCGATCATATTTAGTTTCAGTTTCCTCATAAAGTAAAGGAAGTGAAAGGGTAGAGTAAGTGTTTATTAAAATCATATTGCAGCCCATAGGCTGCTTACGCAATTGTTTACATACTGATGTTTATAATAAAAAATTTACAATAATGATTAAAATATAATATAGATCATGCTAACCATGTCTAAAAGGAATCTAGTAAATAATAACTTTATAATAAAACCTTGATTACATTTCTCATAGCTATGATACATAATTCGAAAATAATCTACCTTATGATTCTTACAAGTTTTCATACAGCGATAAAAATTATCCTATTAAATTTGATTAGCGTGGCGGGCCATTTCGAGTATAAAAGATTTCTCTGTCCTATTGGTGCGGACATGTGGCATATTGTAAGGACGATGGTTTCTTAAGTTGTACCTTGAATTCTTATATGATGGCGGAAGTAAGCTGTTTAGCCTATGGTCTTTATCGGATGCTATGCTATAAAAAAGCTTATCACATAATGAATCAATATGATCCACCATAGGTGTTTCGCCAAGAAATTCGCATGGGTTATCGTAGGTCGTGCCGGGCATAAAAAATGAGATCGCCCTTTTCTCGATACGAACGAGCTCCTCCAGTGCAGAAAATAGTTTAGGCTTTTAAGATGTTCTGCTCAGTTTTAGCGAAACACTCTTAACTTGAATAGTCCAGGCAGTGTGGGGGTATCTGAACAACTAATTGTCCAGTAAAAGCTAACCTTCTTGAAGCGCAATCGTCACTGAATCGTACGCTACTTCGGGAGAAGAAATAAAAGAAAAAGCGGACTACGTTAACGAAGAGCCGGAGCGTGTAACAAATGACAATTGCAATTAAACTTGACTGCAGCGTGTACAAAATAAGAGTGCTAGGCTAATACGCAATGATCTATATATTGTCATATCACTCCTTTATGAGTCGTTTATTAGAATTGTTGATTTTTTAAAAGATTTTTAAGGGTCTAGCACCTTCATATTTGACTTCTCTATTGTTTCTCTTTTTAAAACCAGGTTGAAAACATTAATTCTTAGCTGATTCACCACATGTAAATAATACTTGTGTTTTTTTGCTGCTTTTTGTCGTCTGTTTTGTTTTGCTTGCTTTTTATACTAATTATGTTTCAGTATGATTTTGCCGCCTTTTATTCTTTATATATATTTAGTCTTAGGTTAATGAGGGAACTGATATAATAAGCCCCTAGGTTTCAATTTGAACCTCCTCGCCTGGAAAATACCCGTTAATTCATTTACTTACAATTTACGTCTCTTTATCTCTAATGTTTGTAACATATTGAATGCCTGTATGTATTTATTATTTACTTTTTCTGGCAAATAAATAAGCTGAAACTGACAGAAACTGAAACTGTGATTACACGTAAACCTGAGTCAAAATATAACCTAAGGAATTCTAGTGACCGTACTCAGTTATTTTAGTAAGTATTAAAATGTTATTTATTTGAATCACCCATTTGACCTCGTACGTACCTCGTACCTGTACCTCGTCAAGCACAAGAGAGCTCGTCACTTGTTTTGACGCTGTATTCAATAAATATGCGAGGTTGCCGTAGTTACACAATCCTTTTTCTGATTTTGTGTTCCATTCGGTCGTGAAATCTGGTTAATCTTAGATTTTTAGATTCTCCGAAAGGAACACACCCTCAAAGACGAAAGTTAAGAGTTTCCTTTTTAAAAGAGCATTTTATTTAAGTTAAGAGTGAAGATTAACTTTTAAGATTCGGTTTAGCTAGGTTAAGATTAGGTTAAGTTAGCTTTTAGTGTGTGTAGGGTTTCTGTAAACACTGGTAGACAGGTATCCATTCGAATCCTTAATGATCAACGCAGAAAGCCTACACACACTGACCAGTACCTAGCGTATGATTCACACCACCCGCAATCTGTAAAACGCGGTATTGTCAAGTGCCTGTACGATCGATCTAAACACCTCATAACAAAACCATCAGTTATCTCTCATGAAACGAAACACCTCTCATCGGTCCTTGTTTCCAACGGTTATCCGTTTTCGTTTGTAAAAAACCTTACGAAAACCAAGGGACGAACAACCACTAAAGAACCTGAACCCGAAATTAAGGTGATTCCTCACATTTGCATCGCGCATCCTCACTGCGCATAATTTTTGGCGTCATTTAGCGCGCGCTCTTGCACGCGCACATTTAAAACATGGCGGATTTGCCTTGAAATTGAGCTCTGTTAGGTTTAAAATGGCCATAGCTCACTAACGAGCATGGGCACCCCACTTTTTTTTCCAGTCAAAGTAATTAGCTAATCACAAGCTTTGTGTGAGAAAAGACTGATCTGATTTCTATTGCTGAAAATTGAATAAATAAGGAAAATAGCAGATAAACTGTGGTCTTTTATATTAGCAGTTTAGTAACCATGTCAAGAAATTTGGTTGAAATTTTTAATCAAGGATGCAGCTTTCCGCCTAAATCAAACTATATTTAATGCGTGTCCTCATGAGTTTGAGTTCACAAAGATTTTACAATAACTTGAAATGCGTTCTTACAATAAGCATCAAATTATACCAAAATGGGGCATTTTCAATTCCTCACAGCTCCTAAATGAGCATGGGCACCCCCCTTTTTTATTTCAAAATTGAAGTTCTCATATGCTAAATATTCAGTGGACAAAGTTCGAGCAAAAATCTATTGTCACTTTTATTTCAGAGGATTTACTTTAAATCTACTGTGGTTCTGCCATACGTCAAAGGCACATCGGAGGCTCTTCGCCGTTGCCCATAACAACAAGGCATACGGACTGTTTTCACGTCTGACACAACTCTTAGATCACACCTAGTGCGACCTAAGGACATTGTCCATCCAGTAAAACAAGACGGAGTAGTCTACAAGATTCCCTGCGAATGTGGTAAGGTTTATATTGGAGAGACGGGAAGATCTATGCATGAACGGATTAAGGAACACGATAGAGACATAAGGCTTGCTCGAACCCAATCCTCCGCCGTTTCAGAACATAGCAACGTGACAGGACATTATCCGCTCTGGGACGAAGTTAAATTTATTGACCGAGACCCACATTGGTACACCCGTAGGGTTAAAGAGGCTATTCACATAAGACTTCACCCTAACAACATCAACAGGGACAGTAGAATTGAAATTCCTGAAGCGTGGATGCCCACTATCAAACAACACAACAGGCGATCAGTACCAAAGCGGACCGCTGAGTGAACAATTTCTAGTCTGAACGACAAGGATCAAAATCCTCCAATCAACAACAGCCTAAGCGAAGGTCGAAACGCACCAATCACCACCAGTCACGGTGCTTCTTATACTCACACGCAGCCAGTCGACACCATCGCCTGATGAAGACCAGCAGTATAGCGGTCGAAACGTCGCGATCCACATCTTTGTGACTCAATCGTGAGACAAAAGATTAACTTAGCTATATATCATTTGAAACCACGATGACGAACACCTTTCATAATAATGATAATAATAATAATAATAATAATAATAATAATAATAATAATAATAATAATAAAATTAACGCAACTTCGCTTACCTTGAGCAAAAAATGCACGATCATCGACGTAGCACGACGACGGAGTCTCAAGACGATGGAGAAAAGACCTGAGCAAGATTGAGGAAGTCCCAAGAGGAAACAAAGAGAAGACTGAAACAAAGAGAGAGGAAAGGTTGAACAGAAAATATCATCTAGAGGAAAGGGACACTTTGTATGTCTCAGGTATTTTGAAACAGAAGATCAAGGCAGGTGGAATAAAGGTTAAAATATACGACGAGAGATGTCAACACTACAAACAGAACCACCTGTTTAAAACCAACCAGAAGCTGTTCTACGAAACACTAGATGGAAAGGAACGAGAAGAAACAGTGTTACCTGACACCACAGGAGCAACCTCCTTCTGGAGCAAGATCTGGTCGGAGGAACTCGGTCACAATGAGAGAGTATCTTGGCTAGAGGATGTAGAGGTGGAGTTCATTACAACCGAGGTGCAAGAAGATATCAGCATCACTGTGGAGGATATTAGAACTGGAGTGAGCAAGATGGCAAACTGGAAGGCAGCCGGCCCCGATCTAGTCCAGGGGTTCTGGTTTAAGAAACTGACGGGACTGCACTCTAGACTGCAAGAATGCTTGCAAGACTGTATATGTCAAGGGAATGTACCAGAGTGGATGGTCAGGGGAAGAACAGTTTTGATACAAAAGGACCCAGCGAAGGGTGCCCAGGCCAGCAACTACCGCCCTATTGCCTGCCAACCCATGATGTGGAAGCTCTTGACAGGAATCATGTGAGAGAAGTTATACCACTACTTGGAAAGGAATGGCCTGCTAAGAGATGAACAGAACGGGTGCAAACTCAAACGCATCCAGCCACCGATTGTTTCTTACAAGAAGGAATAATCACTAAAGGACATTCTTGTCCGCGCAAAACTTCCTTCAATCACACAACAATCGTAAAATCAACGAAGCGTTTAGCTAAAAACTTGAGGGAATTCTACATACGATCACCTAAACTGACTCCAAACTATAATCGCGCATTTTTAGCGATCACAACACAACCGAACTAAAACCTGATCACCTACATCCTGAAACTGATCTTCCTTATAACTAACGTAGAAACAGAGGACTCGTAGACTTTAATAAACAGTTGCTTGTAGACAAGGCAATCCTGAAGAACTGCCGGAGAAGGTTGACAAACTTGTCAATGGCCTGGATAGACTACAAGAAGGCATATAATATGGTGCCGCATTCATGGATCCTGAAATGCCTGGAGATTGTTGGGGCTGCCAAAAATAAGATCTCCATAATCAGCAACAGCATGGTGAACTGGAAGGCAGTATTGACATCAGGAGGAACGGCTTTCGGGCAGGTGGACATTAGGAGGGGAATTTTTCAAGGTGACTCCTTGTCACCATTACTGTTTATAGGACTCGTAGACTTTAATAAACATTTAACGCAACATTCCAAGGTGTTAATTACTACCTGCCCGCGTAAGTGTTCGCCCTTTTGAGGGCATCTCTACGTTTCAACAGGACTACGGATTTTTATCGGACGTCATTTTTGGATCAGTATGCACTTTTTCACAGAACAACTACATATTTCGAAAACACTTTAACATCACTCTCAACGCACTGAGTGATTGCCGATCCTTCGAAATCACCGCAAAGTTGTTCTGTTTGCATAATTTTGCGCTCATTACACGGTGCATTGAACCTGTGATTTTCACACCTCACAGGATCGAAATCCCCTCCACACCATTGGATAATCTATATCTTCCAATCGGAATCCCGCTTGTAACTAACCAATGGCAAAACACTTTACGGGTTGAAATAAAAGAGACTTCAGCACTCAGCACTACTACTACTACTACTTCAGCACTCGAAACTAGCTCTCCTTTTGAGCTCTTCGAAAAAAAGCTTAAAAGCAACTGACGAAGGATCCAATCTTTTGGTTCCGAAACCGGTCTTGCATCTCAAAGCTGAAACACAGTAGTTCTTTTCAGAACTCTACCATGGCGCAGACAGTTGCCGACACGGAAATGATTGCCATTTTAACCAGCATGACAGATAGCCCTCCCTCACTGTCACCAATCAAGTCACCAAAACGACCACGTGACCATGACAGTCCTGTCAAAGAGATTCCAAAGCCAGAACCAGCCCTCAAAAGACAATGAACTGAACATCCAGAGGGTTCGAAATCCACCCGGAATCGCCTAACTACACTGGAAACCAGACAAGCCAAGTGCAAGCGGTCGCTACAAGTCCTAAAAGAACACGCGAAGAACTCCACGTGTCCCTACGGACTTCAGTACAGGCCCAAACCACACATGAAGTTCGACAAAGCATTCCAGACCGCCCTGGACCAGATCTGTCACAGAGCCCAAGCGGACCTCTTAGCGCTGATGATTAAACAGCAGGAAAAGAATTTAGCTGCAGACAACCAGGCCAGCCCAGCAGCAGCTACTACAAGAGTTGCAACCGGAGCAGCAGAGTTCCCAGGCAACCAGAAACCACGCCAACAAAAGAGCCAGACCCAGGCCTAGGCCTAAGACCAAACAAACTAGTTCAACAAAACTGTAATCTCGCTTCTGTGCGGGCTCAATTTTCCGAGCTACAAAAAATGATCTGTCAATTAAGTGAGGCATTGAATGTAAATAAAAGCAGAGTTGAACCTTATACTGGTGTGTCTTTCTCTGACTCTATAAGGGTTCCACACGAAACATTATTAAGGGTCATAAGAAACGCTATCTTAGACGAACCAACCTCAAAACTGTTTTAACCTATACAACTAGAGCAAAGAACGAGAAATACATCAAAAATTTCGCACAAAAAGCTCTTTCAAATGATGAGGTCTTAAATTCATACCAACTCCTCCTGTTCCTTGCTCTAAGGGCCTGTTTATATGGTCTCGGGTACCCAAGACAACCCTCCCCGAGTTACCCTGGGCGAGCTATTTTTCCACTTATTTCTTTGAAAAGTTCTACAAACTGTTTACATGAGATGGGTGAGACAGCTCGAGTGGGCGAGACAACTCGGGTAGGCGAGTTGTCTCGCCTCGGCAGCTAGGGTAACCCTAGCAAGCGGGACAACTTTTTCTCATGTAAACACTTTGTCTCGCCTACCCGGGACGAGACGGCCGAAAATTAAATATGCGCGTATGCGAAAAAAAGTTATTTCGGTCCAATTTTTGAGTTAAAAAACGCAAATTTATTTCAAGGAATTACATTTTAAAAGCCAGCATTACCCACAGTGATTAGATAGAGCGAGGAAGAAACTGATTCGGAGCTAAGTACGAAACTGAGTTATGTGACACGTTATAAACTTCGAATTGGCTGATGGCTCACTGGTCCTTTTATAAAAAGAGGTATTGAAGCAAAAACGAACATAGGAAGGAAATTTTCAAACAATATTGACGATATTCAATCAAAGAGCGACCAAATACAAAGAAAGAAGGGAAATGAGGATTTGTAAATTTGAGATGTGCTTTGAATAACTAAGTAGGGTCAACTTTGTCTCGGTCACGCAATTCTCATATAAACGCTCGGTAAAGTTGTCTCGGGGGGAGGGTTGTCTCGGGTACCCGTGACCATATAAACGGGCCCTAAGAAATCCTTACTAAAGGATTTTGATAATTTTGCTAGAACAATGTGTTTGAGATATATGTTCGCAAACGAGAGGAAAACGACTGCTCATCCCTTCCATGTCAAATCCACATGGCAACCACCAATTCAAAACTCAGTTGCCCTTGAAAACTACTTGGAAGAGACCAAACTCGAATTAGCTTCGACAGTTTTCCGACCTCAAAATGACAACATTTCAGCGAACGAAAGAAAAGCTATTAGCTCACTTAAGCGCAATAGCGAAATTAATCTCAAAAAAGCCGACAAAGGAACAACAACAGTCATTATGGACACCGCACAAAAAATACAAGAAGGCTCACAACAATTATCTGACGATAAATTTTACACGCCTCTCACATCTCCTATTGTGCTAGACACTGCCCGAAAAGTCAACGAAATAGTTAACAAACTATTCTGCTCGGGTAATATCGATAAAATGACTCACAAATGGTTGACAATCGGTCTAAAACAACCGCGAATACCAGAATTTTACACGCTGACTAAAATCGATAAGAAAACACCAGTCGGCAGACCAAATGTTTCTGGTAGCAGCGGCCCTACAGAACGCACTTCCAGTTTCGTGGACTCACTAGTACAAACCATCGCTATCAAACAAGAGTCATATTTTAAAGACACCACTGATTTTATCAATTTCATCGAAAACACGCAAATTCCAAACGATGTTATTTTAGCCACTCTTGACGTTAGTTCCCTCTACACTAACATTCCTCAAACAGAAGGAATTGATGTTCTCTGCCGCTAATACGAGGACCACTATGAGCATAATCTGCCAATTCCCGCCAACGATTTACGGGAACTCATGCAGCTCATACTAGAAGAAAATTCTTTCCAATTCAACGGAAAGCATTTCGTACAAACTCACGGCATCGCCATGGGAGCTAAAATGGTGGTCGCTTTCTCTGTCATATTTATGGCAGATCTCGTAAAGCGACTACTAATGGCTATTCCACATAAACCTCTCGTTTGGAAAAGATATATTGATGACATATTTTAATTGTGGAACATTCATCTTACAGAAGTTTCTGATTTCGTAAACTTCGCTAACTCCTTTCACCACACAATCAAGTTCACTTGTGAAAAGTCATCAGAACGCGCTGTTTTCCTCGACACTGAGGTTTTCAAAGGACCTCGACTTTCAACTCTCAAAATCCTTGATTTGCAAACACACTTTAAGCCCACTGAAACTTTTCAGTACGCGCACTTCTCATCCTGCGACCCTTTTAACTCCAAAAAGGGTTTTATCAAAGGAGAAGCACTACGTCTCTTGAGAACTAACTCAGTCAAAGAAATCTTTGAAAACAACAAACGAGACATACGATCACCTAAACTGACTCCAAACGATAATCGCGTATTTTTAGCGATCACAACACAACCGAGTCTACGAACTAAAACCTGATCACCTACATCCTGAAACTGATCTTCCTTATAACTAACGTAGAAACAGAGGAGCCGTAGACTTTAATAAACAATTGCTTGTAGACAAGGCAATCCTGAAGAACTGCCGGAGAAGGTTGACAAACTTGTCAATGGCCTGGATAGACTACAAGAAGGCATATGATATGGTGCCGCATTCATGGATCCTGAAATGCCTGGAGATGGTTAGGACTGCCACAAATATGATCTCCATAATCAGCAACAGCATGGCGAACTGGACGACAGTATTGACATCAGGAGGAACGGCTTTCGGGCAGGTGGACATTAGGAGAGGAATTTTTCAAGGTGACGCCTTGTCACCACTACTGTTTATAGTGATCATGTTACTCTTGACCCAAGTACTACGAAAGATGACAGCTGGATACAGATTGGCAAAGGACATGAAGCCCATTAACAACCTGCTATTCATGGATGGTCTGAAGTTGTACGGAGCTAGCAAAGATCAACTAGACTCACTTATTCAAGTATTAAGAATCTTCTCGAAAGACATTAAGATGTCGTTTGGGCTAGACAAGTGTGCTTTCCTGGAAATGAGAAGGGGAAGACAAGTTAGCAGTAGCGGAATAAACGTACCCGACGACCAGTACATCGGGGAAGTAGAGGAAGAAGGCTACAAATACCTTGATTCTCAACACCAAGATGAAAGGCAAGATAACATCGGAGTATATCAGAAGAGTCAAGAAGTTGTGTAGATCAAAACTGAATGGAGGAAATTTGATCGGTGGCATCAGTACCTGGGCTGTAGGTGTAGTACGTTACAGTGCGGGGATTGTGGATTGGACAATGGAGGAGGTGGCCAGCATGGATAGAAGAACTAGGAAGATCTTGGCAATGAATTGCTGTCTGCACACCAGGAGTAATGTTGCGAGGCTGTACCTGCCGAGAAAGGAAGAGGGAAGAGGACTGATTGGCATCGAGGAATGTGTAAGGAGGGCGAGCAAATCCCTTCATGGCTACCTAAGAGAGAGCACAGAGTGGATGCTTGAAGCTGTGTTGAAGGAGAAGGTTATTGTTGAAGAAGAGAGTCTGCAGGACTATGAGAGCAGGAGGAAAGAAGAGAAAGATAAAACTGGAAGGAAAAAGCCCTACATGGAGAGTTTGTCCAACAAATATCAGGTGAAGCTGGAGAGGAGTCTTGGAGATGGATCCGGAATGGATTCTTAAAAAAGGAGACAGAAGGTTTGATTCTGGCTTCTCAGGAACAATTAAGCTTTAAGAACAAACTCGATCAAGTACAGCATCGGATAAGGCCTCAGAGACACCACTGTGTGGATTGTGTGTAGAAGCCACTGAAACAGTATGACACATTGTCAGTGGATGCAAGACGCTTGCAGAGATATTATCGGAAGCGCCACGACAAGGTGGCCCTGCAGGTACACTGGGAGATATGCAGGAAGTATGGGATAGAGTGTACTGACAATGTACTGAAAATGGAGAAGTGAGGATTACCTGGTACATGACTATCTACACAGACAAAGTGATGAAGCATAATCGGCCAGATATTACTCTAGTGCACAAGACACACAGAAATGGACACTTATTGACATAGCGGTGCCAGCGGACCAGAACATCACCAGGACTGAGGAGGAGAAGGTGGAAAAGTACTAGGAACTAGCATTTGAAATCAGAAGGATTCATAGGGCCTCGAAAGTCACAATAATACCTATCGTGATTGGTGCTCTTGGAAGCATACGAAAAGTGCAAGGACCTGGTTTGGCAAGCTCGATGTACTTGACTTCCTTGGAAGTGTACAATTATCGGCCATTCTCGGAACTGCTCACCTGTTGCAGCAAGTGTTGTGTCTCTAAGCTACGGGGAGTTGCTGAGACACAATCAACACTACCCAGTAGAACACCCGACAACTGGAGAGAATCGAATAATAATAATAATAATAATAATAATAATAATAATAATAATAATAATAATTTCCCTCGAAACGGCAGCCATTAAAACATTAGTCGTCTTGCAGCGGAATTAACGAGTAGAAATTTTGAAACTGGAACCGAAATACAAATGGAATTCAACTTTTCATTGCTGAGTGTTTTAGAACGACAAGACGTAGTGCTGGGATCGTGTTAAAAATTAATATTTCTTGCAGCGCTAACAAAATTTTCTGTTGGCTGTTGATCTTTAGCTAATAGCAAAGCACACTTTAGATACCGAAAGAGTGTTTGAACTTAACTAAACGAAATTGAAAATATGTCTTCAAAAACAAGTGTCGACGTCACCAATCTATAGCTACGCTCACGGGCCAGTCTATTCAAGCAAACTGGACAACTTCAGCTAAGATTTGCAGCAATAATCCGCTATTGAAAATCTTTCCAGCGATCAGTAACACTTTTTCAAAAATTAACACACATTAAAAATGTTCTGACCTACACTCGATGCAACGTATCAATCACCAGCTTCAAAGTTTCCGGTCACAGATATGATGATTTGTAAAAAAATGAGAAGAATCGCCCCTTCTTTTTGTTTTTGTTATTCGAGGGGGGGGGGGGGGGGGGGTTTGTCACGAAGTCACGATAGTAAATTTTCGATTTCACGAATCACGAAACTTCACTAAGGTCACGGAAAAAATCTGATCACAATGCAGGGGAATTCAGCTACGAACTCAACTTTAGACATTGACGATTCACAGCCAAGGACTTTTACATTTCACGCCTCACCGAATACACTTCAATCACGATTCACGGAACAGCTTTTTATCAAATCACGATTCACAGAGCACAAAGAAACCGGATCACGGCGTCACGAAAATACCCTTGCCACCCTTCTTATTCTGTTCGGCCGCGGTTCCAGTTTTTGTTCCACGCATCGAGATAAATTTTTATGATCCATTTCTTAAAGCATAACCTGGACATTTGTCTTGCTTATCCCTCATATATCTTGTTTCCGACCTGGTCTGGTGAGACAATGTTCCAGTCCATCAAAATAAATTGAAATTGTGTCTTCATTTTGATGAAATTCGCCCATGGTGCCGTTGTTGTTTTGGATCACAAATTCGCTTCCTTCGGCTGGTACATCTACGTGAAAGCCGCCACCCTCTTTGAGCAATGATTGAATATTTTTTACCAAACTGCTGAACATTTACAACCATTCATAGTAAATAAACTCTTCACTTTTTCCAAAAAGGACCCTAACTGAAGCTTCAACGTTATTCTCGGACAGTTTCATTGAATTCATTCAACTTTGCTCGGAAACGTCGCAACACACCGAAAGGTTTTCGCGCCCTTTTTGTTTAGTCATGTGATGGACAAATGTTTCTTTTTTTCGGTTTTCTCTTTCTCCGAGTTCCTTTCTTCCACTTTTTTTGTTCAGATTTTCAATTAAGCGTCGTAGAGTTTTAATAAAACAATTATTCTACTCGGGTTTGCTGGATATGAAATGATTATAACCAACTCGGCGCTACGCGCCTCGTTGGTTATTTATCACTTCATATTCAACGCGCCCTCGCAGAATAATTGTTAAATATCCTAATAATAATAATAATAATAATAATAATAATAATAATAATAATAATAATAATAATAATAATCTCAAATAAAAATTACATCTTTCACAAAGAAAAAAGCTTTAAAAAAAAACGACCTCCTACAATTACATTAGGCAAAAAACAGTAAATTACAGTTACATGTCTTAATAGAACATCTTATTCTATAAGTATTACAAAAAAAACACTGATTTACAATTCCTGTCGATTTAAAAAGCACTCAGTCAAACTTAGAAGGAGTAGATTAAAAAAAAAAAACCAATCAATTCAGATCGAATTGAAAACATTTCAATTCAATAAAATAAGCTATCGGCCTCTAAAATTCAAAAATTTCAGTAATAAAATATCTATAGCTGTTGAGTCTAGGGAAGTCCTGCTTGACCCTTCTCTATTTCTAGATCTCTGTCCTTAACATCTAGGTTCCTCCTTCTCGGGGTTCTCGATTCACTTAGGCATAAGAGCGCACTCTTCAAAATAATAACCATAACAGTAACAGTAACAGTAACAGTAACAGTAACAGTAACAGTAACAGTAACAGTAACAGTAACAGTAACAGTAACAGTAACAGTAACAGTAACAGTAACAGTAACAGTAACAGTAACAGTAACAGTAACCCCCCCGTCTCACAGTACTGGTGTGGGACGTTAAAGAACCCACGCACTGTTCGGAAAGAGTAGGGGACGATGTCCCCGGTGTGATGGCTTATCACTTATTCTGACCTGGGGGCACCGGTATATCATACTGAACTTTCTCATAAAAATTGTGAACTGCGTAGTGGAGCAGTCTGGCAAAGTCCCCCACAAAAGTGTTGTAAAGCGCATTGGATTATATACATATAGATAAACGCGCTATATAAATATTAAACATTATTATTATTATAGTAATAGTAACAGTAACAGTGACAGTAACAGTAACAGTAACAGTAACAGTAACAGTAACAGTAACAGTAACAGTAATAGTAATAGTAACAGTAACAGTAATAGTAATAGTAATAGTAATAATAATAATAATAATAATAATAATTAAAATTGATAAATAAAAATTTTATTGAACAATTCATCCAAGATTTACAAAACAAACTATGGGTAAACTGTATTAATCCTTTTGATTTTAACAAATCTTCCAAAAAATGTGTCAAAAAACTAGGCTAAAAACACTTCCTTTATAAAAAGTCTAAAACATCGTATTAGGTAATAAAATAAATAATGTCGACTACAAAACTGCTAAACAAAATGAAAAATGATTCAACGCTTCAAGGGCTTTCGTTTTACCGCGGCATCTTCCAGATCAGCAAGAAAGGTCACTTAATAGTTCACCAGCATTAATGGCAGGAACGAGTAGATCAAACTTAGTGGAAGAAGTTCTTTCTTTGGACAAACCTCGACTGGATATAAATAACAATCATCTCTACTCGTTCTGGGCGCAAAGAGGTAGTTGAATTGTTTGTTTCTTTGTTTTGTTGTTTTGCTTGCAGGCGAACGAGTGTTGTTACTCCAGTTGGCTGACTGTTTTTTGACGTCGATGCCTCAACAGCGTTCAGAAACTTTATCCCTTATCTTATTAATACGTAATCGCAATGAGTCCTCGTAAAATTAAAGATTAAGCCCCGGCTATACGATAAAACATTTTCATCCAACATCGTGTTGGAAGAGTATGTTTGACCGTTCTCTCAACTTTGCATTTTAATGCCTTTCCACAGTCAAACATTTTCATCCAACATTTCGCTATACGAACAAATGTTTGATCTTTGAGCCAACCCAACCAAGAAAGTGTGCACAGTCAGTAAAAAGCAACGCAAATGAATCACGTAACGTCGAAATTTCAGCGATAACACGCAGAAAATGTCCTGTGGACTGCCCTTCTCTTGTGTTTGGTCAAACCGCATTGTTTGTCCGCAATTACAAGTCACCAAACGTTATGTTTGTCAAACACGATCTTAGATGAAAATGTTGGATCGTTTACCGGGGCTTTAGTATCACTTGTGTTTTGCGCGACGAGGAAAAGTTCAGCAACTTCTGAAAACGCAAGTGATATTAAAATCCTTTAATCTTTAATCATTATTTATACACGGTAAAAATTCACCAGGTATCCTAAAACTACTGTATATACAACATTATGCTATAATGAAAAATTATGCTTTACAACAATATGCTATTTATTAAACCTGTTTTCCATGAATGCCGTGTGTTTAAAAATTAAGGGATGGAGAAGGCGTTTAAATTGGTTACGTACGGTCCCATGCGATTAGGTATCCAAACTATCAGGTTTGCTTTCCATTTTCTACCACATTTAACCTTAGGTCAAAATTGCTTAGCAATTTTTTTTAACTTACTATGAATTGTGTTTGTTACTTATCTAATTTCCCCGCTTTCTCCAAAGAAACCTACAAAACCTTCAAAGAAACCTCCGCATCGAAATTTGTAATTTGTCTCTGAATTGCTGTCAATTTCTGTTGACTACTCTAAACGATCAGGTTCATACTATGCGGATGTTTATAAAGTTGTAAATCTTTTTTATCATAATTGAATACTTCAAATACTCTATTTCAGGTAGAGCTGATCTATACCGGCGATATATTTTAATACTGTAACGTAAATTGATTGGCCGTAGCTACTGTAAGATTGATTGATTGCTCTCTTCTAATCAAGGTTAAACGATGTTATCGGTGCGCCCATTCCGGAGAGGGTATGTTGGTCTCATGTCTCCACTAGTTTTGGTGCGTAATTTCTATCCATTCTAAAATGCTCTATTATTTACTAAATAAATATGGAAGATTTCATAGAACTTGGGCACGTATTAGGTGTTGATGATACAGCCGCTAATGTATCAGAAAACGTTTTAGGGAGCGCAGCGAACGAGATGGATTTTTGGCAAAACCAACAGGCGCACAGATAATGAAAAAAAGTAGGCTCTTCACACACTATACCCTGGTAATCTCTAAAATAGTGAATCTCTAATATGGGAAGTCTCTAAAATAGCCAATCTGTATCACGAATATCTAAAATAGGGAATCTCTAAAATGGGAAATCTCGTGCAGGCACTTCTATAGGTCACCAGACATTTACCCGGAGAGCTCTTCAAGACGGGTTACGTGCTTTTCGCACGGTGTCACTAATCACAGTAATAGATTTAGCCAAGCATAAAAGCGGAACTCCACGATTATCATTATTTTTTTAGTGGTATTGAGAAACTTCGCATGGCTATTTTGTGTTTAAAGCAGTCCGGCAATAGCCGCAAAAAATTAAAACATTACAAGAAAACAATAGACAACGCGTATGTTTGTTCGAAGATTCTTGGAGAAGGTGGAGAAAGTAGACAAGTCAGTAGAAAAACATATCTCGTAGTAAGTTCCAAAAATTGCAAAGCACTTTAAGTTGAAAGAAGGCAGAATGTGACTACATGTTGAAAATACGAAACTTAAAGAAAATACTGAATAATAAAAGAAAAACAATGTATTCAGCGGAGAGTTGTGTACTATGATTGTGTATTTTTAACTGTCTGTTTTTCTCTCTCGAAAAACTCGGTAACAGAAGAGGGATTCGAAAACTTCTAACTCTTTTGTGGGTACGCTTTAAAAATGTTTACATTGACAGCTTCAGTCGACTTCATTAATTTCTGATTTCTTTCATGTAAATAATACCTGTATGCTGCTGTATTCACCTTTCTTTTTATATTAAGAACGTCATATTTTGGTGCTGAGGCTGAACGTTCTTAATTTTTTTCCCATTTGAGCCTGAAACGTTCTTAGCATGTTCTTTAGGTTGTGTGGTATAGTACAGTGTATTTCAATAAAGCAATGCGGACGTGACCAGGAAACCTAAGTATTTGAGTTAATTGTCCTGTTAGACTACAGTTTTACATTTCTTTTACCTTTATTTATACTACTCACAAAAAAGAAAAGAGAATGAGCAAAATGAAGACGTTCTTAAGTGACTGTCAGCCTGGGTACATTTATGTTCTTAGTATGTTCTCAAAAGTTTGGTTAATCTCAGCCTGAACGTTCTTACAAAAAAAGGTTCTTATAAAAAAGAGTGTAGTTAAGAAACGTTTACGAGCTCGCCGGATTTGATTAATTTTTGTCGATATTTAAGTGCGAAGAAAGTCCTTGAGAACTATGTGGGTGGCTTTCTATTCATATTTAAGATGACGGAAAATAACGGTATAATCCATTGGATTGTTCTTGACACGGAAGGGGGATTAAAATATGACACGAGGCGAGGACAACAGCTGTGCCAGTCGCTGTAGACTCTCAGATATTAATGGCCAAAAAAACAAAACAAAACAAAACAAAACAAAACAAAAAAAAAAAAAAAAAAAAAAAGAAAGAAAAAACGAATAAAGAGGACATCTCAAAATCAACTTCTGTAAAAAGCGTTTAGCTTTCCAATGTCCCGTGTGTATCTGTAAGCATCTGACCGTGATTTATTCGAAGTGAATATTGAAATTTCTTGTGGAAATTGAGTGGTGCGGAAGGGTATTTATTACCACGAATAAAAATAAAATAATTTCTCAAAGTACACAGCTTTAATTTTGGTAAGAAAAAGGAATCTTCTTTTCTAGAAGTTAAGAATATGATGATATCAAACATTAACCTGGGCAAATTAATTGCACCATAAAGAGGAATGTGCCCCATAATGTCTTTGGTACTCCTTGTTTTATGTTTTCTCGCTACCAAACAAAATACTACCAATTGAAAAGTTCTGAAAAACTTTCAGAGGCCTGAAAGATAAATGGTACCTGCTTGAAGAAATCGACCATATTGAAGATGTTAACAAAGAAGGAGATTATTTGGACAATCTCGTCCCCAGGACGAATCTTCCATTTGGCACTACATGAGCAGAGGCATCATACATGCGCATGCAGGAGTAGTTTGCTGCTTCGCTACTCCGGCTCCACTGTGAAAACATTTCCTATAGGAGAAAATCTGTATTTTTTTAAAAACAAAGTGGGATTTGAAACCATGATATAGTGATGGACGAAGCCTGAATGCGAATGTGGTGGGAAGGGAGGGAAGGGAGCGGGAGGGAGGGCGAGGGAGGGGAGGGAGTGCAGGGGAGCGGCTGTGACCCTCTTGTCTCCTTTAGGCGAAATTTAATTACCCCAAAAATGAGAGATTCTCACTATATCATAGAAATTTATTGGTTGCTACATTTTTAGCAAAAAAAAAACAAACAAGGAAACAAGTGCAGAACCTAATTAATAGAGCGCTTAGATTAATAGAGCGCTTGGAGTGCAGGTTACTTCAAGGTGCTCTCTTCATTTCTTAACTGAGGTTTAAAAGATAAGCAGCAGACTGAATTATCAAACTACAGCTCGCCTACTCTTGTTTCGATTTCTGCCATGACAGTTTCCTCGGCATCGAAATACGCCAGCGGCGCATTCCAAGCAGTGTTCATAATGGTCACATGATGTCATACAAGCGCGCCAAATTCCAGTGCAATTGTGAAGACAGAGTTCTGTTTGCTGGTCGAGGTATACGTTGGTCTTCTCTCTGGGAGCTGCTAAGGTAATCAATATTGTCGCGAATAGGACAGCTCTTAAGACAGACTTCATTACTGGTGTGATCTGTGTGAACAAGAACACAAAATGACTGTGAATATATGAAATTCATGTATTTGAACTGCGGATTAAGGAATGAATATAATGATCATCGATGATCATTCACATCTTCATTCCTTAATCCGCAGTTCAATATATGATTTTCATATATTCTTCACTCACGGATTTATTGCGAACCAACAAAATGACCAGCTCCCAGTTGGCTTGTTAGCTCAGTTGGTGTGGCACTGCACCAGTATCGTAGAGGTCGTGGGTTCGAATCCCGTAAAATCCTGAATTTTTTCCAATATTTAGCATGAGATACAGATAAACTGACAACTTTGGAGTTTAAAGGCGAACCAGGCAATAAATCAAGGTCTAAGAACGAGTAGGCGCTATCTACCCGGAACAGACCATAAGTGGACTCATTGTATAATTCTTACTGTAATTACATAACTCGAAAGAGTATATAACTTGTGTGGGTGAGGGCCAACGGTACGACTTTCATACGGGTGACTCAGAGTTTTTGCTGTCAGTTCCACACTTTATACTGTTCATTCTTAGAACACGGTTTAAGAAAATCTTTGCGACAATGATACAAACATATATAATTACAAATGTGTATGTCAGCTTGTCCCGTCAGTTTCCGTGTTGGTTGCATTTCTTAGGAAAATACAAATCCTGATTCTTTGATGGAAGGCGAGAATTCTACGAAAGTCCAAAAATAGATCATAAGACTTTTTGATCTAACTAAGCCTTGTTTAATGCTTACATTAAAAAGCATTTGCCTTGGGTCAGGTCATTCGCCATTTTTCAACCTATGCCAAAACACGCTGTTGGCGCATTTTATACGTCCGTACTGATACTAGTTGTCTCTGAGTTCAAAGTTTGGGAAATAATCGAACCTTGGATAATTTGTTTCCTTTGGTAAGGAAAATCCCAGATGATCAATCCTTTTGAATTGTTTTCAGATTTTCCCGAGACAAACACCCATCGTTATAACATGTCAGTTCCGAATGGAAATATTTAAAATTGATTTTGTTTTGGTTATATGTTAATGAAAAATTAAGAGAGATCAGGATTAACTTTTCAGAGACGAATAATGAAATCGGTCGTTCACACTCACACTCTAGTGTAGATAAACAGCTGGTGATTCAGTTAGAGAGTTTTTTTTATTTAAGGTTAAGGCTTAACACACACAAAAAGATATAACAAAAGAGATATAATATAATTTTTGGACAACCACCCACTTTAATGACCTAGGGGATGCGCTACGAGTGTTAGATTTCAATAAACTGAGTGAGATATTCTCTTTTGCCTTCCACGAAAACAAAATCAAAATCACGAAATCGGTCCACTGGGTAAAACAAACAAATAGGCGATGTTATAGCTAGTCCAAGTTGGTTTTGAACAAGGCAGTTCTACCCACAACACACAGATGTGCAATAAAAGATGCGATCACATTGACTGGTGGATTCCATTCTCTGGTTGTTTTACCAGTTGTGATGATTAACCGTTTCGAAGCATAAAAGAAAGATGTCAAATGTACTATCCATAAGGCGTTTACGTTTATGAACTCTGTTGCAATACTTGTGGCAGGAAATTTTGGATAAGTTCAAACAAATCAACTCTGCTGTGGGTAACCTTAAACCGCCAACTGACATAAACCCTGAGCTCAAAAAGGTTAGGAAATGTATGAGCACTTCCTCAGTTGTATACACATGTCTTGTTTCGATTCTAAACATCTTCGTTCAATAAGATAACAGATATTCGAACAAGTTTGATTTGAATACTTTTTGTTCGTCCCGACAACAAGCTTATGATTTAAAAGCTTAAAATTATTCAGTAAAATCGGCGAGTCCTTCATATTATTGTTCAATGTTTAAATTTTATGATTTGGCCGATTGTGAGGAATTGACGCTAAAAAACGTTTTTGAAGATGTTGAAACTAAGGAATTCCCTATCTGTGTTTATCTATCATACCTTGAGGACGAGCGTTGTGAAGTCTTTTAGAAATAATCTCGTTTTTCCCTAGTTGCGATTTCTTGCCAACTAGCGCTAAAATGTTCGTTAATTCTGATTCTAAATAACAGGCTCCCTGATTTCTTTGCCTTTTGTAAAGAAGCAGTGTCTGATGTTTCCCCAAACTTGTGGGTCATGTAGAATTTACTTATTTCTTAATGAGTCTTGGGTATAAATGTCATTTTCCGTGAAAGAAAGCAATCAGGATTCAATCAGAGCAAAAGGTTAATCTTTTGTGAGGTGCGAACAACAAACTTTTGTTTTAACCAGCAAAGCTTTGAATCCTTTTGTAGAGGATGATTATTTTTTCTTTTCATTAAAAAAACCTAATCGATTTATTTTCCATTAACCCTGCGAGGTTCGAAATAAAGATTACTGCATCAAGGATTCTTACGACTATCCAGCTAAGTTTGTTTATCGCCATTGTAACTTCTATT
>JAEMWC010000372.1:310000-347500 GCA_016490735.1 Pachyseris speciosa
TCTTTATACCCGAGCAGGAAAACGCAACCGGCAGAAACAAGGGCGCTGCACATGAGTATGCGTCGTTCTTTAACCAACGAGCAGAGATAAGCGCGCGTTACTCATGTAAAGCGCGCTACCCATATGATGCCTCGTTCTCTAAGCCCAGGCTGAAAGAAGCGACGAAGCGTGCGTCACTAGTTTACACCTCATTCTTGAAACCACAAAGGGAAATCGCAACCAGCATAAACAAGCGCGCTACACATGTGTATGCCTCGTTCTTTAAGCCACGAGCAGAAACAAGCGCACGTTATTCATGTATATACCGCGTTCTTTACGCCTCTAGTGGAAATGCGCAACCGTCAGAAACAAGCGAGCTACACATGAGTATGCCTCGTTCTTAAAGCCACGATACTACAGCGATACTAAGCGCGATACCACAGTTTCGCTTCGTTCTTTAAACCACAAGCGGAAAGGCGCAACCGGTAGAAACAAGCGCGGTACACATGTGTATGCCTCGTTCTTTAAGCCACGAACGTGAACTTCCTCACATTAATGGTTTCGCGTCCTAAATAAGACGTAAACTGCATGGGTGCGTGCATAGGACTGTTGTTCATGGCAACATTGCATGTAAACGACGCTGAATAAAAAATAAGACGCGAACAATTTATCCGAGATCTTCGCGTCATATGTAGGACGCGAAAGTGTAAACCATACAGTTCGCGTCATATTTAAGTCGCGCTTTAGATAAGACGCGTCTTATTTTATCCAGAATAGGGACCGTTTCTTACCATATCTAACTCGCTAGAAAATTCCAAATCCCCACAATAATACCTATCTCCCCTCGCATTTTTGACTCGACAACTTCTTTCCGTCGACCCATCAATCGCTCTCTCCACTCGGACGACTCGTACTACTCCACAACTATCGCACTGACCCTTGCCACGTCTAACTCGCACCAAAATTCTAAATCAAAGTCTCCCTAATTTTGTCGATTTCTCCACTCGAACTATACGACTCCACCACACTATCGCAGTGACCCTTACCATGTCTAACTCGCACCAAAAATTCTAAGTCTCCCTAATGAGATGCATTTGTCCACTCGACAACCCCGTCTGTCGACTCGACAATCGCTTCCTCCACTCGAACGTGTCGTACGACTCGACAACTCTATCGCAGTGAACCTTGCCATGTAAAACTCGCGCCAAAATTCTAAGTCTCTCTAATGAGATGCATTTGTCCACTCGACAACCCCGTCTGTCAATTCGACAATCGCTTTCTCCACTCGAACGAGTCGTACGACTCGACAACCCTATCGCAGTGACCCTTGCCATGTATAACTCGCTCCAAATTCAAAGTCTCCCTAATGAGATGCATTTGTCCACTCGACAGCCCCGGCTGTCGACTCGACAATCGCTTTCTCCACTCGAACGAGTCGTACGACTCGACAACTCTATCGCAGTGACCCTCACTCGAAAATTCTAAGTGCCCCTAATGAGGTGCATTTGTCCACTCGACGACCCCGTCTGTCGACTCGACAATCGCTTTCTCCACTCGAACGTGTCCTCTATCGCAGTGACCCTTGCCATGTCTAACTCGCACCAAAATTCTAAGTCTCCCTAATAAGATGCATTTGTCCACTCGACAGCCCCGGCTGTCGACTCGACAATCGCTTTCTCCACTCGAACGAGTCGTACGACTCGACAACTCTATCGCAGTGACCCTTGCCATGTCTAACTCGCACCAAAATTCTAAGTCCCCCTAATCACATGCATTTGTCCACTCGTCAACCCCGTCTGTCGAGTCGATACAACTTGTCCACTCGTACGAGTTGAGAAACGTATTTTACGAGTTGTATCATGTCGACAGTATTGGACAACCCTCGGCACGCGTTGCCCCTGGTCGGGAAATCGACCAAGACATTCCACCCACTCAGAGCTTGGAATTCGTGCACGTCCAAATGATTGACATCGCCACCACAAAGCAACACCGAATCAGGGTGTTTTTCTAACCCATTGTCCATCAAGCTAATTATATAGTCCATGCGGTCTTGTTCGCAATATTGGTGTTTAGGAGGATTGTAAAATCCGCATATTAAAAAGCGGTGTCCAGAGGGCAGCAATAAAGTCACGCATATTAATTCATATAAGCTAGAGCGATAAATATTCAGGACTTTAAGATTTTTCCTCACGTAAATTGCTATCCCACCATTTTTACTTTTGTCTCGTCCAAGCCAACCTCTATCTCGCCTAAATAAATTATACTCTGGAATATTTACTATAGAGTCCGGCAAATCAGTCGAGAGATGAGTTTCCGAAACCACACAAATGTCAATATCTTGGTTGTTAAGATGCGCCTCGATAGCGACCGGAGCCCGTAGTCTATTTTTGGATTTTGCCAGACCGCAGATGTTGGTGAAGAGGCACTTCGGAACTGCAAATTCAGTGCTGGGCGGGACGCGAGTAAAGTTGTTGTCTCTCGGAATGCAAATCAAGTTCCCGTGTTCAAATCGTTGTTTACAGGTTTTAGAGGGACGACGAATCTCCACAACTTCGATGCTCTTAAGATGATTTTCAAGAGACGCATTGTGCTTAGCCTTCTTTCCTCCTCGTCGGCCTCGATGGTTTTGAACAAACTACTTCGACCCGAGCGACCTCGGCAGTTTTTCCTTAACATGGTATCTCTCTTTCCAGAATCTTCTGAGGTCAGCACAGGGCTAGGTTGCGGATGTATGTCCATATGTACAGTCAAATCTGGCAAAATAAAATGTTCTGGAACCGCCAGCAAGGTCATCCCATGGAGCTCCCATTTCAAGACGGCTCGAAGAACTCTATCTCTATATGTTAAAGTAGACGAGATACGATAAAATTGGAGGAAAGGCGCCTCGAAAATACACTTTGGCGATTTCTGTTCGATAGTGCCCGCATTTTGTGTACTTAAATGCTCGAGACGACCGAGAGTTAAAGAGAAACAAAAGAAAACATTTAGAGCTCCGAAGAGCGTGGCCGCCATAATTAGCGCCTTGTACATTCCATTCCGCCTTTGTTTTCGCTTATTAAAACTACTGTTTTGTGGCGCTCTCGATGCCGTTGCCGTTCTCGTTGCCCTTTTTCGGTCTGTAAAAATGCCGTGACATAGGCATAGTATGGGAGTTGTACGCCTCCAGAGATGGGCTCCTGCAGCCTCTTGTTTCTTTTTTTTTTCCGTTTTCCAAGAAAACGTTTACAAGTACAGCTGCTCGGCTTTGTGGACAGTTTCCCATTTTTGTTCAGCTTGACCTTGGCTTGTTTGCATCTCAGTATAAGTCCCAATACATCTGATCTCGACTTATTTTTCGCAGTGGGTAGGTGGTGATAGTTTATTTTAAATTACTGTTTTCTAACAAGTTTCCACAGCTGCTCTTTGTGGACAGTTTACCACTTTTGTTAAGCTTGACCTTGGCTTGTTTGCATCTCAGAATAAGTCCAAGAAAATCTCATCTCGAGTTTATTGCTTTTTTTGTGCGCAGTTTACTGACCACTTTTGTTGAGCTTGACCTTGACGCATGTTTTCAACTCAATGTAGGACCAAATAAATCTTATCTTGCGGTTGGTAGTTGGTGATCGTTTCTTCTGTTTTCCAAGAAAGACTCTCAACAGCTGGGCTGCATTAGCAGTTTACCCCTTGTCTTAAGCTAAAGGCGAAAAAACTGTTATCTCGAGTTCAGTTATTTTTTTCACAGTAGGTAGTATTGAGTTCAATATAGCCAGTTCCTTGGGAACGTCTGTCAGGTCGGTTCGACTTCAAGCCAGCTAGGTTAACAAAATTGCGTAGCATCGAAACCGGAGTAGATTCAGTCTTGCTACCCCTCGTTGCAACCACCCGATCGCCACCACAGTAGTAAATCATGCATGCATTTGGATAATTCTGAAAACAATCCGGCTAGCAGCTTGATCACAAGAGTTGCTCAAGACAACTCTTAAAACGTCACTCCAAGCGTCCTACATACACTCGAAACTTGATTTACGCACCATTGTCGAAAAAAAAGTAGTACATATATATTTTAGAGGACCCCCTAAAAAAAGATTTCTTTATTATCATTATCATTATCATTAGTTTAGTCATGAATCCACGTTGGTATTACTGACTCTTGCGTTCCGCTGAGACTTCCTGCGTGCATTCAAAAACTCGCAACATCGTTGAAATCATTCTTATCGCCTTAATGACTCCTAACCTTAAGCTTAGCTGGGTTTTTTTTCATTTTCGCCAAATATCACCGACATTGGAAAACACGAGAGCCTGTCAGCAATCATTTGGAAAACACGCTGTTTCAATTCCTACAATGTATCTGCTCACTCTCCACGTGGCTTATACATTTTTGCACGCTCTCACTACAACTGCTACTGATATTACAGAGCTTTGGGGCCTTGCTTTATACTGTGCTGTAAACATGTTCACGACACTATCCCAACCAGAACCAGCCACTAATTTCAATAGAAAAGAGGCTGCTAAAGCCAAAACACACCAACAAAGACAAGCAGGCAGCACAACCATGCATGTTAACAAATTACGGGCAGCCAATGTCCTGTACAAAAAAGAGCCCAAGGTCTTGCCATATTAATAATTCAAAAACAGTTCTTTTGGCACTGCGTTAAAAGCAAGTCTATATATAGCACGGGTAAAAGCAAGTCTATATATAGCGCGGGTTTTTGCCTCCTATCAAGGCCGAGATGTCACACGACAAGCACATCCGTGAACACGCTTTCCTAACAATTTTAGGAACAACATACCTGGATTTTACGTTCTACGATGCCACAGCATACCGTAAAAGCTCTATTAACCCCCCGGGTGGCTTATTTAATTTCAGGCCTCATTAACGGGGGGCTTATTAGAGAGGGGGGGCTTAATAGAGAGGGGTGGGGGGGGGGGCTTATTTCAAATCTTAAACATGCCGTTTTCGTCTTAAAATAGTTTTTGTACAAAACTCAAACAAATGCAGTCTATCATAAAGAATAATGGGGTCAAGTCGTAGCGAGATTGACCAAAATTTTTAAAGGTGGCAAGAAATACAAATTCAAAGATGATTGATATAGGCAACCGTTTCATGTTCTGTCTTCATGTGCTCCTCTGTTGTTGTTTTTTAATCAGATCCTTTTTTTCTTATTTCAACAATGCTCCATATATTGAGGTCTTAACTGGCAATGACTATATTTTTAGCAAGCCCAGTTGTAACAAAAACTCTTCCTTACTGGGAAAGTCCTGCGGCAGCAGGTTCATGCGGTTATCAACATGAGCAAAAACACTTTTGTCTGTAATTACATTCTTCGACTGGAGGTCACCATTGTCTATCACTATTCCATTCTTAGTTATATAAAGTCTGGTTTCAAAAATTCTGAACGATTTAATTACTTCCTGAAATATTTCTTTGAGGTCGTCAAGTTTGCCAGGATTGGTATCTAGCCGGTCAACGCGATAAAATATCCCTTCGTCGCACTTTTCTTCATCTGCATCAGTTCGGGAGCAGTTTGGTGTCACTTTTGTCTGACCATCGGAGTTAAGATCAGTTCTGTTGCTTAACTCCTCGCTCTCATTCTGATCGGCCGTATTCGTAGTGGGTGAACTGCAATCTTCGATTCTTGCATCAGCGGACTCTCGTTTTCGCCTAAGTATTTCAAGTTCTTGTTCTTGTCTTGCTAGTCTTTCTTTAAGATCAAGGATTCTATTTCGTCGAACACTGTTACCATGAGAACACGGCAACATCGCTGAAAAATAAAAGGTGTTGCCTTTGTCGTTTTCTATCAGACCTTTGTCGGCACGCTTTTCCTGGTTAGGTTTGGTCAGATTCTCACCATCACCTTGGTTTGTGTTCACCAGGGTACCTTTATGGTCCTCGTTGTTGATATCTACGTTGTTGTGGTCGATGTTGTTGACAAAGCCGTTGGCCATGGAATCACAATTATCACTGTGAACATTTTCGTTTTCCATTACATCGCTTAAAGTTTTGTCTTCGAGTTCTTGATATTGAATTTTAGTTATGTCCTCACTGCTAGCAAAACGGCTTTTCTTTTTTGCTCTCTTGGTGCCAAAAATGCTTTTACGCTTCCTCCTCTTTTTCTTGTATTTGACATAATTGTTATTATTCGAGTTAACTCCCTCTAAGGAATACTGTATGACTGTACTGTCATTTTCCGCAATAGGAAAGCTGTCGGTGTTTTTATCCGTATCTGTACTGGCATTTTCCGCAGTAGGAATGCTGTTCTGCTGCTCACTGTTTTTATTCTTGTCACAGTTGCTGTGTAACTCCTCGCTAGAGTTGACCTGAGGTGGGCTGGCACTTATTACTTCAGGTAGCGCGACCTTCAAATCCACATGATTAGTACTCGTAGCGCCACATTGCTCCATTTGAAAATAAACTTTGTACAGACTTCTTTGCCGGTCGTAGGTGTCTTGCGTGTAAGTTGTGTGGCCATCCACAAAATTTCTTAGCTTCTGTTTGACGTTTTCGCTTATTTTTCTATTCTGTGTGCGCTCATTGCTTGGTTGCAATGATTGGGTAGCGTGGGGCTCAACAATGATTCCATTTGGAACGACCCTCACGGTCACGTGCTCTTGGAAATGCCGCACAGGCGCTGAAGGGTTCAAACTGAATACTTCAACGATCTTAGGGAAATTTGCAGTGGCATTGCTGTCCTTCTCACCAGCAGCAACAGTCACTCTCTCATTGATTTCAGGGGGCACAAACATGACAGGCCTTGAAAGACACTGGTTATTGTCGACCCGTTTACTTTCCAATGAGATTGTCACCATTTGGCCAGTTTCACAGTGATTAACAGCATTGACTGTGCTTGGATGCTGAAGAAGTTTAATGTCTTTTTCAACTATTTGCTGATATCTTTCAGCGACTTCTTTCCATAGAGGTTCAGGGTTAGGCCTGTAAAAGGTGTAAACAATAATGCCTTAAACTTTGATATAACAAGTCTCAACTCAAAGGTCTGCTTACTAGCAAACGGAGTTTTCAACACTTTACATCCAGGGCCCGCGCGGCAAATTTGCAACTGGGGGTGGGGTGGGGTGGGGCTCGCTTCGAAAGCGTTAGCGTGAGTCAACTAGGGGGGTCAGGGGGGCATGCTCCCCCAAAAACCTTTACTGATTGAAGTCCTCTGAAATGGCTGGAAATGAATTTAAAACTAATATGGTGTGGTGAAACCTATATACGTTCGGCAACAAAAAAGAGGTGTTTTAAAACAATTATAACCAGTTTTCGGTAAAACGTTAAATAGAAACGTTACTTCGATTTTTTTTAGTATTACTTGCTTTTTACTGTTGAAAAGTGGGAGACTACAGTCCCCCAATCCCTCCCCCTGCGCGGTGCCTGACATCACGGTCTTCATTAGGCAAATAGAGCTGGCTACATCACTGAAAATTATTTCCAGAGGTCAAGAATCAATGTCCATAGTCTAATACGTTCGAAGTCTTTAACCTTGACTGAACCCAATATTCAAGGAGAAACCGGTCAGTGGAAAGACCACGTTGTCCGACAGTTGAAACGTGTTCGGCAACAATTTTAATTCAGTGTTCTTTTTACCTACGAGCACGCATTTAGACATCAAAATATACGATTTAAGTTACAGTTTACATAGAGAGTAGACAAAGATATACTATTTTTATGAGCATTGTGGGGTATCGAATGATGGGATTAGGAATGGAAAATGACTGAACGTATTTCTTTTAAATCGGTTCATAATTTAAAGACACATCCATGATAGATTAGCTATGCTACTTGCTGGTCAAGTAATTCTGTACTTTTAGTTTACTACCTCGTCAATAAAAATGAACTTCAACTTCAATAAAAATAAACTTCCAAACATGAAAGCTGAGAAATGGAAATATGCTACCACTTTACTCGGTGAAAGGTTCATTGATTTGCTTTACTAGTCTTAATGTAAACTGCGCCAACTTGTTTTACTGTTTGTCCCTTCCGATTCATATCTCGCCCTTTTCAGAGGAATTCCTGAGATTCTGAAAAATGTATAACACCGGACGTGAGAGGGTCATGTACTTATCACGAGATAACAATTCCAGCATTTCGTCATCACGTAATCTTGGAATCTCAGTGGATGGAACTACTTCAAAGGGTCACTCATGTGGAAAAAAGTCAGTAAGTAAACAAGTAAATAATCGACCGTAACACTCAAGAAACTCCTTGATTGTTTTTTTTACTCTAGTTAGTTCTACTATTTTAACTTCTCTCAAGACCTCAAGAACTAACAAACTCACCTAGTAAATATTGTGAACTTTAACAATGAATTGAATTACTGCACCTACACGTCTGCACGCCATGTCGTGCTTTTTGAAGGTATGCAAGAATGAGCAAGAAACACTTGGTTTTCACGTTTATGCCGCAGTGTTTAATAGTTCTTGTAGTTCTTGCGCCTAGTATTGACCTTTGTGAGCCAAAGATGTCAACGATATGTGAATTAGAAAAACTGTTCTACTATGACTACGAACTTGGTACACCGCACGCTGTTATTTACCCAGATGATGCATTAATTTCGTTTGAGAGAAAATACACCAGATTTTAAGAGTCTCTCTGTTAGTGTCGTTTGCCAAGTCAAATGTATACTGTGGAATTCTCGTGAAATCGCTTGGCATTATGCTGGCGCCGCCGCTTTATGAAAGTACTTTGCTTGAACACAACAACATGCAGTTTACAAACCTGTTAGCCAATGGCC
Source organism: Pachyseris speciosa (assembly GCA_016490735.1). Classification (NCBI taxonomy): domain Eukaryota; kingdom Metazoa; phylum Cnidaria; class Anthozoa; order Scleractinia; family Pachyseridae; genus Pachyseris; species Pachyseris speciosa. The sequence goes on from JAEMWC010000372.1 coordinate 318,691, forward strand.
CGTGATTGAGAAAATACTGCTGCTCAAGGGATCTTCTAGGTTGTAAACGGATGCTCTGAGTCCTTGGCAGTACTGCTTCATGTGATGTTCGTTTCATGATAGCGCAAGTGTGGTTCGTCTAGCAACTGTATTTAAAAGTGTGTGGCGCTCGAGGGCGTCAAATATTGGTGGTGTGAGAGGTTACATAAGTTGAGCTAAAATAAACTATGATATGTAGCCCGGTAGGGGGAACTTTGAACCACGACTAGACTTACGGGTTTTCGTATGTCACGATATATCAAATCCACACTTTTTCGCAACTTCAGTGGTGCAACTTGTGCCAAAACTCCCCGCTTAATTTATGAAGGTCAAGATGTGACGTTGAAATCATTCACTGAATCACGAGCAAACTCGGCACTTGAATTAATTATCCACTTGAATTAATTGTCATGTCAATCCATCCATTGTTTTGACAAAATTATGCTGTTCGCAAAAGTTTCGACTCGATTGGCCTTTGAATTTCTCGGCTTCTCAGTATATGGAACGTTCTAAATCGATAACCGCAGAAGCTTGGTAACACTTTTTTTTAGCAATTCTGTTCCCTTGACATTTTTAGAGCAAGGTTTGAACCGTGAAAGAGGAAAATATTTTCGGCTGCTGTACAGGGTGAAGTTAATCATGAGTTGAATAATGATGATAATTAAAAAAATAATAATGATGAGAAAGTTTTAATTACAAATCATCGAATTGTTGCAAAGCAATAAAGTATTGGAAAAATCATTAAGTTACGAATTAAATAATAACAAATAATAATAATAATAATAATAATAATAATAATAATAATAATAATAATAATAATTTGCGAGTCCTCGGGAAACATCAGGACTCTCGGGAAAACAAAAGTAACTAGTTTCCCGAGGGACCACACATTAAGTGCTTTGTTATATACCGAGACTTTTCGTTCAACAATCACAGCAAAATGAACAAACAAACAAACAAAGACGTTACTAGGAGAACACGTCTTTATTCACAAGCCTTCTGAATGAACAATTTACAAATGTTTAAAAGTACCTGAAAACGTATCATATGCTTTCTTGTATTTTCCGAATCTTTTCCTCCTATTAGATGCCGAATTTCTTCGGCTGAACAACGGCAAGAATTTTCTGATCACAGAGTACTTCTTGTGATGACTTTGTTGTGGAATTTGAACCTAATAGATAATTACTAGATAGCAATGCCATCTTCAGTAATAACGTAAAGGATACCTCACAAATTAATGTGATCTGGTAAGCTGAAGCCACTCTACTGGGCACTAAGGCCACATGGTAGCGGGCATTACCCCTTAAATCTACCAAAGCAAAGATTGAGCCCAAGCATTAGCAGCCATGGACAGCTGTTTCGGCCTTGTTAGGCCTCATCAGCATGGCATAGCTAATGCTCAGGCTCAAGTACCCACATATAAATAAAACAGGCAGTGAAAACGTAAAGCTTGTGGGATGTGGCTGGAGTGCCAAGGATCTTCAGTAATATGTTTGAAACTTTATGTTGGTGGACATAAACAAAAGATCTGTCATGAGCTCCTTTAGTTGGTTCCTCCAGCACTTCTTTGTTTCACCGACCACGCTATTGTCATTTGTGTCTCTAGAGACTGGTTGCAAACCTCCCGGAGCAAAACCAAAATATGATAGAAAACAAATAGCATGCAGCACAAACCAAGAGAAAAAGGCGGATACATGTTCAAGAATGGCAACACATATGACACTGACTATTCTACACGATATGAGTTAATTTTTCAGTGCATGTTTATTCTATTTTTCAAATGTCATGTTCGTTTATTTATTTACAAACTTCCCAATGGCGAGTAAACTGACAAGACGATATCGAATTCGTTTACCCTGCCTGTCTATCAATACATTGTAACGGTTTGCGGCTGCTGAGGACCAAAATAAGGAAGTCCGATACAAGTAGCCTGACACGATCTTTGAACCAGGAAGCTCAGTCATGGACTTTCCACTTTCCCCGTGGAAAAAATGTGGGTTATTCTGAAATCCGTACCGTGGACTTTTCACACGCCGTCTTCGATTCATGTACTTCTGCCTAAAACACACTTAGGTACTGTAAAAAATAAATAAATAAATAAAATAAACTAGTGACTACCGTAAAAGCTTCTCAAATACAGACATTTTCTGGGTGGGTTAACGTTTTGGAAGCCTAGCGGGCATTATCGTGGTGCTGTGAAGATAAAGGGTGACTGGTACTATTAGGCTAATTTAGCAACAGAACGGGAACGTCATTTGAGGACGCGAGAGCGCGCGGAAAGGACTGAACACGACTTCCGGTGCCCAATTTGCTGCTCTGCCGTTGGTCAAGTCGGTTTTTAGATCTGCACGCGCCGTTGTCAAGAAGTCCCCGTTGTCTTTGCTAAATCAGCCTATTATGATGGGCTGTGGGAACAACAGCAGGTGGGAACAGGCCAGGTCAAGTGTATGGGAAGACAGCCTTCAACCCCGCACGGATTTCTTTTGTCTCATTATATTTACTTTGCTTTTTAAAGAGGCCTCTCTTTTATTGTCTTTTTTCTTCAGTACAATGTTCCATAAAATACAACCTCCTCTATGAGCGGTCATGTCTATGATCTATTAGTGTGGTGCTCAGTTTTGAAAATGTTTGCGAGATTTATATTTCGGATGGAGCAAGGGAGGCCTCGAAAAATGTAATAGCAGCAAATGTTTACAATTAATATCGAGACAAAGTAATTTTGGGCGACTTGAAAACTGCCTTAAAAAACAAAATAAAAACAATAACAACAACAAAACGACAGAAACGAACTTCAAAGCAGTTCGCACCGCTTTGAGACGCGAGTGAACACCGTGAAAGAAAAGTTTTGAAGAAACTGTTTACATGTATCAAGAAAGGAAAGAAGAGCAGCGTTAGTGACTGGGAAAATGCCTAAACTGGGTAACAGTTACAATCTGCTACGGGAAGCATGCTACAAGGCAAGTTTGCCTATTTTTTTTTCATTGCATTAGACAAATAAGTAAGATTCCTTTGTGCCTTGAGCAGGTCGTTTTGGTAATAGATCACAGAAGACGTCAAAATGTATGTAGCTCATGTGCCAAAACACATTTTAACATAATCTGTGATTGATTTATACTGAACAGGGACATGGCAAAAAAAGGAACCAAGTGGTAAACTATAATATGCGATTCTGAAGTTATATTAGTATATGAAAATCATATATCGTATATGATTTATGATTCTCTTGAACATTATGTTATGATATAAATCTTACTTAAATCGTAGATTAGTTACAAAGGAAGAAATGTGTGGGAAGGAAAAAAATCTTGCAAAGCTTGTGCCTCAGGAAAAAAAATCCTGCAGACAGGTGGGCTTAAAAAAAATCATCCACCGAAAATTTTTCACCCCCCCTCCTGTTATTTCTAATGGTCCGTCCCTTAAGATCCGGAGAAGGAAGAGGCAGAAGTCGTATCCGTGAGCAATGACGAGCTACTGAAAGCAAAGGGAGGCTTCCGCTTTCCACGTTCTAAGGTAGTAGCAGTAGTATAGAAAAGTTTGAAATTTTAGAGGGCCCCTGGGGAGGGGGGGGGGGGGGGTGGGTGATGGTGAAGCCTGCGTTTAGCTTCCAACGTATTCTGAGAAAAACGACAAAAGAATTTTCCAGTGTACCAGGAACCGCGGAGAAAAGGGGATTGGGGTTTAAACCCTAAACCTTTTAGCTGTTGTAGGCGCAGTCTTTTTAAAAATGATGATTGAACTTTAGCTAAGGTTCTCCTTGGAAAAGCCCAAAATTGAAGATTTGTTGCTTCTATGTACATGCTGCGTACGTTTGCGGCTAAGATCCTTTGCCTACATGATTAAAAAAAATTGTGTACGTTTTGGACTTAATTCAACGCTAAAACGAGAAAGAGGGAGATTATTTTAGTATGAATGAAGTGGTGTATTTAGGAAGGGATCGAGGAGGGACTTGCCACCTTATTCCTTCAACCACGTTCTCGGGATGCCCTATTTCCCATAGTAAAAACAGAGAAGTCCCCAGGAAGGAGGTGGTATCTTATACTAGAAGCCCACAAATCCTTCTTAGACCGTCAAGACAGAGGTCAATTTGCCAGTGCATTTACAAGAGTAGCTATTGTTTTAAGACTATACTGCATGGCTACAATTGATAATGGCACTTGTCTTATTAAATTGACCCCAGACACTGAACGACGTTTTTCCTTCCTTCAAATAAACTTTGGTAGAAACTAACAAAACATGAGATGATGAAATTGACGAGTTTTTCTTTTATCTCTTTCTAAATGATAGGTCAGTGAAAACTTTGGGAAGAGAAGGGGTTCTTTCCTGGTGTACCTATATTACCACATGGAACTTTTCATTGCACCAAGGTGAGCAGGCCATATACATCGTCTTCGATAGTGAGTACTTGAAACAGAGCTAGATGTCCAAAAAAAATCTTAGTCTTAATCATGCCCGCATTAAAGCGACTAACTGTAAAACCTTTGCGGACTTTTACGACTGTGAGAATAGCAAAAAGACAAATAGTACTACGCGAAACTCTAAAAAAAATTACTCTTCTTAGATGAACTCAGATCTTCCTCCGCAAACAAAGGCAAAGGAAACAATTAAGGCCGGTTACAGACGAGCAAGTTTTCCTTGACAAGCGTCATTGACAATTTTTATTTGCTCATATTTATGAACGACAAATTTTCTTTGACAAGTTTTGCCTTCACAAGTTTTATTTGCTGGTGTGAACGAACGAACAAGTTTTCTTTGGCAAGTATTCACTGTAGCCAGCAATTCAATTACACAGCGGACAACATTTTATTTGACAAGTTTTCCTTGTCGACCCGTACAGACCAACAAGTTCTGCAATGTGTCAAGTTTTTCCTTGACAAGTGCACTTGTTCAAAAACTAGCATGCTAGTTTTTGAACAAGTGCACTTGTCAAGGAAAAACTTGACAATTTTGCCTTTACACACCAGCAAATAAAGTTTGTCAAGTCAAAACTTGTCAAGGAAAACTTGCTCGTCTGTAACCGGCTTAAGTCTAAAAAGGTGAGCCACTACGGATTGTAACGAGTTTTGCTCCTTTGTAAGTATCGGTGTATGACCTTCATAATATAAAGGCAAAGTTATTTGCTCTTGTAATGGCACTTATCTTGACATTTCTGAACTTTTCACAGGACAAAAGCAAGAAAGGAAAAGTAGAGCCTCAGGTGATCGATCTTACGGCACTCAGCTCTCCAGAAAAAATAGGTATGTGAATGCTAATACGGCCAGTTAGAATGCTGAAACCATTTAGACATTGGTTCTTGAATTGATCATCAAATCTTTTCTGAGTGAATATTACTCAGCACAGACAAGGCAGAAAAAGAGTTCGCCTCTCCAGCATTTTAAAGTAGTCATTAATCTAATGCAACCTATTAGTTGGATATCCGTGCGAGTGAGTTCTTGGTTATTTTTAACCGAGTTAATTACAGAGAATTTCCCTTCTAGAAATTGACGTTCTTTTTCAGAAATGAATATTATGGACTGCAGAAAAAAAAATGAATTAAATGCATCTGTCCTTAAAACTGGACAGGCCTGGCCTGCCAGATTTAAGTTTAATAAATAGCAAGTGCCACCTAATTATTTTCACTTATAAATATTCAGTTGCGGAAAGCCGACGGGGACAGATAGCAGCTCGGAAGACGATAAAGATGAAGGTCACTTTTTAAAGAAAAGGTAATTGTTTCAATCATTTACTGCGGTATGAGCTAGAAGACTCTAAGCTGATCTAAAAGAGGATGTTGAAGATTGGTTATTGCACGAGGAGCGTAACCCGGCTTTGGCTAGATGAAAAAGTTGTTAAAATTGACTCCATCTGGGAGCATCGTTCAACCGATTTCATTATTCAATGCATTAATTTCTGATATTCGAGAAGCTCTTTGGTTTTGATTTGTTCCTTTGTAAGTCATCTATGAAAAGAAAAAAAAAACCATAACACTGATTTGTTTGCCACGTCGTTGGCTGTTAGAGTCAGCTCGGCTGATGTCGTTATCGCCCTCGGATGGAAGAACGTAACGCAATTCATCATGTTTTGTCACGCGAGAACACTGCGTTGGTAAGTTTTTCACAGTTCAAAGTTCGCAACGCTTCATTGGGAAGAATCATATTTCAATTTTTATTCACGGGGCCATACGCAAAGTCAGTCAGAAGGTACTGCCGCTCCGCAGAGTCTGCTAAGCACTGAGAGTTGATGTCAAATACATTTGTAACCAAAGAATTACACAAAATCTACAGTTCTCAAGCTGAAGTTTGGTAGACATTATGGCGTCTAATTCTTGCGCAACCAATCTCGATGCTTGCTTGCCGGTTAATGGCGATGCCAACATCGCCGTGGAAACAATTAATTCTTCGAATAACGGTTTCCATCGCACTGGTTTTATTCAGTACTTTGCATCTGATGATTCTGGATCGACAGTCAACAGGTTGGTATAACAAGTCTGTGTTTCTAAAAGCGAGTTTTTAGATGTTTCGTGGGGGCAGTGATGTGTGTCTTAAGGTCAGCTACGCCTGCTTTGCGCCTTCGGTTGTTTTTCAAATGAATCCGAAGAATTCCCGTTTCTTCGCAATGACTGGTTACCTTATCCACTTCGACAATTATATCTTACTAAAACAAAAGCATCTGTGATGGAGAATTAGCATATTGAACAGAAAATCTAACTTTTGAAACGCGTCGGATTTGCGGCACCTCGCGGCGGCCGGGTCATGCCCGAAACGCATCAACAATGGCGACTCGTCGTTGTGCGGACTCTCTCTTGTCACGGACAGTTTATCTGGTCTAGACAATGAATTTAATCCTAACTCCATATATATGACGGCCACCTCCATAACACAAGCATTCAGTGCGATTTGCGCTAAAATCAAAGCAGAAAGCGAGGTTTGACTTGATACAAAGGTCAAATGAAAGTGTCAAACTATGCCGACGACATAAATCAGATAGCGTTGTCGCGTTTTGTGGATTTTTTTCTTTCTTGCAAAGTATTTATTACTCGCCTGAAACTGCAAGATTTCTATTTTGGGCTTAAATGTAACGTTATTTAAATTAAACTTGATTTATCTATGATTCTCGTTTTAGCTCAAATCACAGCTCAAATCACTGCCTTCCGCGGCTCCGCTATTTTAATCATTCCGCATAGCTATTCCGCATAGCCATTTTTAAAATGTTACGCATCTATATTTTGTTTTGCGGTGTTTCGGTATTCCCGCTGCAAAACCACAACAAAATTAGAGCGAAGGACCACGTGCTTTGGTTGTACCACTTTGGTTAATTTATTCGAATTCATTCCTTGAATTAATATGTCTCTAGAGACTGGCTACAAACCACCTATAGAAATGTCAACACTGGTGAGATTTTTCGAGAAGAGAGGCGGACGTGAAAAGGTTATATTTCACAAATGAGTGATTTTGCCGCGGTCATTTCGATTGTTTGGTGCTGCTCGTCCAAAATAATTGCCTACTTCTTCACAGTTTTAAACTTGAATGAGGCTATCGGCGGACAAAACAGTTAGTTGCGAGATTTTGGAATGATCTTTACCGGATCGCTATTAAATATTGAACGAGCATTGCTCATTCCCATGGTTTGACCTCAGTCACCTCAGTTCATCAGCATAACATCTGTCCATACCGGAAACGGTGGTCTGCCACTTATTAACTCATATCACCATTTTCTTTTGTACTCAATCATTTGCAAAAAAATAATGGTCTGCACTGTGCTTAGCGTGTCACGAAATCTGTTCGATTCATGTGTGTGGCTTGAGATGAGCGAGCAAAGTACAAAGTTTAACTGTAGACTGAAATCTCAGAGCCCAAACCCAATATTGTTCAATGGAATGAGTGAAATTTTAAATTATCGGGTTAAATCGAGCGAAGTATTAAAGCCTGCACTGAACAATGGAAAAAACCCAGTGACATTTTCAAGTTTACAAGATCCTGAAGATCAAATGTTGCGACTGCCACGCTAAGTATATTGGTGAAAGTGACAATAATTCCCACGTACGGTCGTCTGAACACAAACGAGCGACTAGAAATGATTTCATCAACAGAGACGTGACATTAGCACTGAGCACAATTTACAAACCAATCACAGAATCGAATGGGACCCCGTAAAAGAATTTGTTACCGAACGCACTGCTTTTTGAAATCGTTCAAGAAAGCTAGTTTAGAAGAAACACCATTGAACATTTACCATCTTCCACTTGCAAATTACACAGAACGATTTTACTGACGCAGTTTCTAAACAACAGACCAACGGACATTGGGTTAAAAATATAATTGGATGCAAATGTACCAATCACTTGTTTTTGCCTTCACAGCCAATACAATCATGGCATTACTAACGGGCTATGAATATCGTCGTGACCTTGGTGATCAATCAGGGCTGAGTTGCTCAAAACATGGTTAGCGCTAACCATTGGTTAAGATGTACTAAAACCTATAGGTTGTCATAGTATTTAACCCGGGTTAGCACTAACCATGCTTCGAGCAACTGGGCCCATGTCAATAAACCATTGATGGTTCTTTCTGCATGTACTGGAGCACATTGTAATTTTATTGTTTTTGAGGTATTGTGGTAAATGGAGTTGTATTGTGTATTGTTTTCTGTCTTTTGCTTACTTTGTTTTACGTCATGTGGGCTCCAGTACTCGCAGAAAGAACCTAACCAGAGACTTTGCACCATGTATTGATGTCACGTGACGAGATCCGTTGTTAACTTCCGCTCGGGTTGCTCAAGTTACATCAGTGTTACCGAAAACAGTCCTTCATAAGACTGCAATCACCCGGAAGATTCTGTGTTACCGACTCGTAAAATCCAATAAAAGCAAAGTGGTGAATTATATTGGAATAAAAATAGGAACAAGACGAGGTCGAGAATGGAAATCAATGCAACCTAAGCTTTAGTTCACGCAATATTTAACCATTAAAGTGTAGGATTTCTGTAATTATTTTCAGCAATTATCTGGCGATAAATGGTCTGCGACACTTGGCTTCACTGTACAAAGACTCCTCATTCAAATATCTGCGGTTTCGAGACCCTGTGGGCTCAGGTTTGGTTGTCACGTGACCTAGATAAACGGTTCGTCTTCGGTGAGCGATAGTTAGAGCTCCAAATCTGGTAGGTTTCTCAATTTATAAGTGTTTTTTTCGAGCCATTTCCCTCTGCAGAAGCCCCCAGGCCGGTATCATTAAGCTGGACTGTGGGTAGAGGCAAGCCGCTGACGGAAAACAGTGGTGAGAGGTTGTTTCATGCAGGCTGGGTCGCCAAAGAAGATTCGTAAGCAACATGGCGGTCCACCATTGAAGCTGTTTCTCTTGCCCTTCTATGGGTGGTTTCCTGGTAGTACTGGGTGGCCCTACAAATCTACAAATCTACAAAATTTGAATCCGAAGACTTCCATGCTCGGAGTATTGTGGAATTACCCAGAGTTCTTTTCGGGGATAAATGAGACAACTAGAGAGACGCGAGACTGACCATCAACAAATGACTGAAGCAGGGCTGGCGGAAAATGTGAGAGCACAATTTCCAGCCAAGTGCTAAGGTTTGGCCCTGAGGTTTGTTGTTATCGTAAACGCTTGATTTCTGAACGAGTTTTTATGCTAAAAAAACTTGACAACAAATAAGTACACGTTTTGGTGTTGATGATTGACTGAAAAACTGGCCTTTTGGGATTTGTTGCGAAATGAAAGGTATAATGCAGCGGAAATGTGGAATTTTCGTCCCGGTTTCAGGCTGTGATGGGTGTCCAACAAACCAGTCGGTGCTATGAACACGCTGTCATAAAGTTCTTAGTATAGTTCAACAGGAAGCAAATATTAAAAGCAGGAACGGTGTTTGTCCGGAATATTCCGGGATTAGCACGCCGGTTAAGGGTGAATATGAAAATGCGATATTTCAACCCAAATGTTAAATCTTGCGTAACTAAAACTTAGTTCCGCAATGATTACCATTCTTAGCGGCCTCGCCTTCTTCCTACTTTACTCCAAAATTTCGGGTGGCCTTGGATATTGGAACTAATCGCTGGATTTACCGGAATACGTGTGGCTTATGCTGAACTCGACAAAACTATTTCCGAATTCAGTTCAGCCTTTTTTTAAAAAACGAGTGCTCGTGTAAAGTTTGTCGTACGGATATCAGTTGTGTTTACATATAATAATAATAATAATAATAATAATAATAATAATAATAATAATAATAATAATAATAATAAATTACGAATTTATATTGCGCAGTTTCCATGACGAGATGATCAACTAAGCATTACAACGATGGATGAAATAAAATAACTAAATGATAAAATACGAATTACATCATGCGTTGTGTAAAATGACTGAAGTCAAAATTGACTGAATGGCCTACAAGAGCAACATTAATGAATATTATCTTATGGCGAATTTTCCAAGACACAGTGACAAAACTTGACTAGAAAAGTTAGCCTAACATTTTAAAGTTACAGTCCATTTTCCCCTCATCATTCGTAGCCATAAACAACCACAAATAGCTTTTATGCAGATAACAAGTATTAATATATACCACACAAGTGAATAGTGCTTTTCGCTCGCTCTGATTGGTTAACTCGGAGGTGATTAGCAAGTACTATTCACCTCCAAGCAGCCGGCGCGCGAGTTTTACAATTTCCGACCGCTTTTCGGTATATTGTCACACATAAATTGTTTTGGTCCGCTAATTATTCAACTTGTGTGGTATATACTAAAACAATTATTCACCTCAGTGTCGGTGAAAGTGGTGGATATTTACCTCGCCGCTTCGCGGCTCGGTAAATATCCACCACTATTCACCTCCACTTCGGTGAATAATTGTTAACTATTTAAGGAAAATGCCAAATTTTGAAAAGGATCTATTGTTGTAAATACATCTTCGAGTTTATCCATTATACGCGACAGTGCCCCTTTTATAATCCTTAAAGATACTCACGCCGTTACAAATTTACTTTAAAATATCTTAAAATCTTACCTACGCTCCGTCTTTTCTTCTCTCAGCCGTTCTATTTTCCAGGAACACTCCTGCATTTTTGGAAGTAACATGACGTTTCGAAGACTGCATGTCATCATTATCAAATGCGAATATGACGGCTACCAGCTATAATCTCTTTGCGCTCTACAAACATAAGTTGCAGGGAAGTGGCTTTTGGTGACACGAGGCCGCAGTTCACACGTTTTAAGCGTTTTTGGCCACACACAGACTGAAGCTTGTGTTACATGAAACAACTTTCGCTTTCCCTCTCGGGTATGGCATAATATCCCATAGTAGAGACATATCCAGCGTAGTAGTAGTAGTTAGTAATGTCCTACCACATGGAACTCCTGCAGCGGGTGTGCTTGCTGGGAACAGGGAAAATCATGAGAAAAGTGCTGGACACTTAAGGACAGGCTTGATGGTCATGGTGTGATCAGATGGTACAGGGTATCCTAGGCCACAGGCAGTGGCCCGATGTTCTGTATTATTTCCTGCATGAGCAGTGATTGATGATGATGATGATGATGATGATACAAGTATTTATATAGCGCCATTTCCGTTTTCGTAGCGTATCTCAGATCTTCTGTCTCCTATTTTCAGCATTGAACTAAAACAAGGAATACTTGATTCTGCGGAAACCCAAAAATGATAGGACGCTTTTGTTTAGAATTTCTTTTTTTGGTTCTCTGGGACTGAAGGTTGTCAGCGTGGAAATCGTCCCAGCTTGAAATGCTGTACACTGATTCATCTGTGGTTTTTTTCTGTAATTCAGTCGATTGTTCAGTAAGAATGCTAACGTCGCTGATTAAATTATCAAGCAGCTTCCATTATATATTTGCTGGCCACTCAGAACATTTTACGAAGGGACTGCCATCAAACGACTGCACTGGAAGTGTTGGATGCCTGATCCTGGTTGCATCGGATACTAGTTCCTTCTGGATCACAGTCTCTTGCAACGCACTCTTAGCCGTATGCAAGAGGCAAATTGAGCGCACGAATTACAACAACCTTGTCCGTTGAATTAGAGTCAAAATGTTTCGCGTTTCGCGCCTTGCCTTTCTTTTGCATTTTGCTCCAGATTCACATTCACAGACACTTGTTTATTTCTCCTTCAACTATTTTTCTTTCAATTTTAGGTACTCAGAGGGTGACCCTGCTTGGCAGGAGGTCACTAAGCGATATCAAGAGATTATAGACAGGGAACACAAACTCCTCCGTGCGTTCCCTATCTACCTTGATGGTCAGATGACTCCCCTGCTTACACATGCGCCGCAGGTAGTGAATGGCTCGTCAACTGGCGATACTGATAACAAAAAGCAACGCTCCGTAAAAGTTGGGAAAACGAATGCACCCACAACGACTGAAAAGCAGACAAGGGTAGGTAGTGTCGTTATAGATGTGGATAACCGCGTGAGAAAGAAGATGGAGGACAAAAGCCTGCCCAAGATCGTGAATGTTTATAGCTTGAATTCCACGCAAATACAAAGTAAAGAGACGGTTAGCCGTAAAAGGAAGAACGCACAGTGCATGTCTTCTTCCGTCCACCAGGAAACTACCGAAGACGCAACCCTTGGTGGCAGTTCAAATACGGTACAGTCCTGGAAGAAGACTTATGTAAAACCAGATAACTTTATCGACCTCACGAGCGACGACAATGACGAGGAATCGACAACGCGCAGCTCAGATAGCAAAAGGTTTGTAAACAACCAGAGTGAGAGTGAGCAGTTGAGGGATAGTACGAGTGATAAAGGAATCCAACTTGCTAGTGCAAGGTCCAACAGCAGCAAACGTAAAAATGGTATCGTACAGAAAAAGAACGACAAAAGTAGCAATGCAGTAGAGTACCAACAACGTAATACCAGGACAAACCCGGCTTATGCAGCCTGTGGCAAGTACAGCATCATCAATAGCAACGACAACGACAACAACAATAACGATGACGAAATCAACAACAACAACAACATCATCACCTTACCCAACATTAACCATGGTAAGAACAAAAAAGTAACAAAATACCCAAGCACTGATCACGACGCCAGCGGTGATAACGAAATTTTACATGACATTAACGGGAACAAAACTATCACGCGGAAGACTGTGGATGCGGAAAAGCAACAGAAATGGGATGGTATTAATCACAACAGTTCCTTAGAAATGTCGTACCGACAGAATAAGATAACGGATCTTAAAGCAAAGCTAGCAAAGCAAGAAGAGGAACTCGCTAAGCTAAGAACGTTTAAAGAGTGCAAAGCAGTAGCAGAGAGCGACCAGCAAGTAACGCTCTACCATTTAAAGGCCCCGGAGAACGTGGAACAGAAAGACAACTCTAAGACTATGACTGACGACCAGATAAGTGAAACTACTTCTGAAACAGTTAATCTTGAGGATATCTGTCAGCATGTGTTAAAATCTTTCGACCTTTTTAATGCTCGAAAGCGTAAAAAGGTTACAGGAGGAATAAGAGGATCTAATGGTGCACAGGTTTGCTTAAATGACACTAGTATGACACGTCAAAGTAATGTCAGTGGGTCCAGTCTTAATGGCGTCATTAACGAGCAGGACGAGTTTTTGTTTCAAGTGGGCCTAAGAAGAAGCTTTTCAAGCCGTAAATAGGTTTCGTCATTCTCACAAGACTAAAGTTTACATTGCCTCCTTACAATACAAGCTAACTAGTGGTATGGTGCATATTAGTTACACATATTTTCTTGGCGCTTGCCTAAATATTCTACCGCTGAATTTATCCAGAAGTCTATTAATATAAGGCAGCTTTCCTTTGTTTGTTATTTTGCTAGTATGTAATGCACATGTATGATGCCGTGGTCATCTCGAGGGTCTTATCAACTGGTAAAATATGCTTCAAAGGCAGCCTCATCAAAGAACTTCGCTCCTAAAATAAAATTTCCTTAAGAAATGTTCTCCTTGCCGTAGGTTTATTGCATTTTATTTTTGGACCAAATGTCTTTATCTGAAGTTATTATACAAACGAATTTTCTCATTATATTTCCATATTGGTTTTCGCTTGAGCGCTAACCAGGAGCATTTTGAGTCTGTTTGATGTCTTGTTTCTCGTTGGTGTACTTCATTTGGCTTATGAGCTGTTTAGATTAGCTTCTATTACCTCGAGATTTTATTTATGGTTCATTGCTGTGGCAACACCATCATTCAAAATAAAGTTCACTTGTTATGGCACATCATTTTGTGTCTTGACCTTTCTGAGTGTTTCATTCATTTTCCCAAAGATATAACAAATTTTTATCTCAGTGCTTTTCCGTTGGCCGTTGCTGTCATTTAGCAGATTATCGTAAACATGTTGCAGTGCCTTTGCGGATTTTTTGTTAAGCCCTGGCCAAACTATCGAACAAAGTTGGATTCAACGTTCCAAATTTGTTCGATCCAACATTGTTTGACCGCTTGCCCACCCATGTTGGATGATGTTCTTCCGACAAGTTTTGCTCGATCAAATGTTGGACTTAGTTTGCTTTTGATCAAACATTACGCCCAACAATTTTTGCTCGATCAAATGTTGGATTGAGTTTGCTTTTGATCAAACATTACGCCCAACAATTTTGCTCGGCGAAATTATGTTGCAGTGTTAACAAAGTTGTATCCTGAAGCGAATCACGTTCGCCCTGCTATCCAATCACGAATCGCTATCCCTTATTTCAAACCTAGCCTTCTCGCGCCATTTGCAACAAAGACGGCTCCACTTGTTTCGTCTAGTAATGTTGGACATTGTTTTGCCACTATCTTAACATGGAAATCCAACAATGTTCGATGTTGGATCCAACTATGTTCGATAGTTTGGCCAGGGCTTTAATTTCATTAAGTCGAAGGATAGAGGTTTTAGCCGTCCACCATGCTCCTAGCATACTGTTGACGGTACTGAATTAACTGTGTTGTGCTACTGCTCACAAACGCTAAACAGAGAACATAGTTTCCGGTGCGGTTGGCTCGTCCCACGTTACATCCAAGGGTTGTGTAACAGGGGTTTTTCGAGGGATTTACTTCCGTGGTTGAGCGATCTTTCTACATCAACTGGACCAGAGCTTCGTTCAGGAACATGGCGTTTATTGTAGATCTTGACTCATCTCGTTACAGGCAGAACTCAAAGCTCTTACTGACAGAAGAATTGTCATATACAAATTCCGGCCAATGATATTCGAACAGCTCATTCACTTACGTGAGCTTACCCTGGCTCCAGAGGCCCGTTGAAAAAAATAAATATCCCTGAAAAGCCAAAATAGAACGCGAGAGACGGGCCTCTGGTCGCACGAGCAGAGATATTCATTTCCACAGGACAGAATTTGTCCTAGTCCGCTGATTGGTTCTTCAAATAAACAACAACTATGATTGGCTTAGAAAAAGCGTGGTTTCCCAGCCGACAAACCGGTTTCGATGTTGAATAGAAAGCAAGTGTAAGCATCGATATGGCGGCTGCTATCGACGATCGTGGATTCTTTTGTGCGTTTCGAAATGCTGTTCAGGTCGCTTTGGAGTCTAAATTTTCCGATATTGTTGCATTAAAACCAGTGCAAGAAGAAGCGTTGTTGGCTTTCCTGAAACGGAAGGATGTGTTGGCCGTTTTACCGACGAGTTGTGGAAAATCCTTGATCTTTCAACTTGTTCCAGCAATTTGTGCCAACCTACATGATCAAGGCTTTGACTACCCAAAGAATGCAGTTCTTTTGGTGATCTGTCCACTCACTGCCCTTATTGACTCACATATTCAAGAGCTTGCCGATCGCGGAATTGCAGCCTGCTCTCTTGGTGATGACAGCGAAGATGCATCACCTTGTTTACAAACGGGAAATCCCAGAACAGCGGATAATCGCGCCGCAATGTTTTGCTTCTTCGCATTTTCGCCTTGAAATAAGTTAAGCTTCCCGTAGCCATAAATGATCAAACTCAAACTCTGCAAAAATCGTCGACGGATGAGCGAACAATTTTTACCGGAGTCACAACCTTCCTCGACATTTTTCCACATACAGAGAAGTTTTTCGCGGTTCGCTACACGTGCGATTATTTTTAGCGATCGATTCGCTTCACGTGAGATTGTTTTTAGCGATCGGTTGTCAGAAATGTCAAAAATGATAACAGCCAGACACGGTCTCCCCGCCCATCGAAAACCGGTTTGGTGGGATATCTGATACACGAAAACCGCACGGAAATGAGGTTCAGCATTCGTGCGACCAGAGGTTATTTTTTTCCTCTCGGCGCTTCGCCCTCGTTGATGCGAATTCCCTCCTTCAAACGAAAAAAATAACCTCTGGCACCCAGGGTAACGTAAGCTTAGCGAATGGAATAAATTCTCACTATTCACACCTTTACAATCTAAAGCTCATTTCACATTCCAAAGACGTTTTTCCAAAGGCAGGTGGAAAACACCTAAATGAATCGCTTTATGATCAGAAAGACTTTGATGTTTGCGAACTTCACTTACATCTAGTTTTAGTGAAACACGTCCCGTAACATTCCTACCTTCTTAGTTTCAGCTGTCCTCAGCTGACAGACTTTGTAATGAGGACTATAGCGAAGCCGAATTAACGACAACTACTTAAGGATTAAAGTGTTATGAACTTGAAAGACAAACTGAACTTTCACATCCTAGCCTTGAAACAAAATTTACACTGTCAACAAATATCATTCTAAACTTGCTGCGTAGTGATCGAATCCATCATTTAAGTTTCACCGACATTCATGACTGGAAAAAATGAATGTGGACTCTCGGGCTCCTTTATGCAAACTAAAACATGTGCTTCTCCTGGCCCCTAATAAACTTATGTAACGACTTCACTTTTGACTCTCGTGGATTCTGGAATAATGACACAAACATCGCAATTGGTTAAATGAAGACTTCAAATCTTCACTCGAAATTGAGAACGACAACACCGTTAACATGTTCATAGCCAAAAAGACTTCTATTGTTCAGTAACTACCAGTGAAAGTTCTATCTTGTGACTCGTGTGACTCCTGATTAATTCCACTTGGCTTCTTGATGGAATCTTTCTCCTAACTTTGGAGGATCCAGCTTCTAAACGCATCCATTCTTGGTTCTGTAACTAAGCGAGGACGCAGGGACTTGTTCCTTGTTGACAGTCCGGTTATTACTCAGAGTGCTTGGTCTCTCTGAGGGAGTCTGACTCTATTCATTCTTCCTTCTTGGCTTTGTTTTTATCACCCGCTTTCTTTCTTGACGAGTTCTCTGAATTCATTTCATGCCACTGTTCTCCACCAAATGTAACAGGGGCTTTTCGATCTGAGGAGTCTATAATTGCACTCATACGCGCTTTTATAACTTGTAGGTTACACAGTGGGAATGCCTTTTTATACGGACTACCAAAATACCAGATCCAGAGGCTACAGTCTGTTCAGAACTGTGCCGCTCGTCTATTTCACCATTACTTTCTGAGCTCCACTGGTTAACCAATGGAGCATCGCATTGCTTTGAAAATCTTATTATTAGTTTTTAAATCTTTGAATAATTTAGCCCTTAATTTTATCAGTGATTTACTAGCACAGTATATTCCTAGTCGTAGTCTCAGGTCATCCAATCAGTCTCTACTGGTTGTTCCAAGGTCCACTCTAAAGACTTGTGGTGACAGAGCTTTCGCAGTGGCTGGCCCGCGGTTGTGGAATGCTCTGCCCATTCATATGAGACAGCCTGGCATTTCATTAGCTTCTTTTAAGAATATTCTGAAGACCTACCTTTTCAAAAGAGCCTTTCTGTAAATATTTCGTATATTCATGTAATTCTTGTTTTAGTTATCTTTTAATGTAGTATTGTTAAGCGCCATAGTGCAGCTAGTGGATATGGCGCTATAAAAATCTATTTGTTATTATTATTATTATTATTATTATTATTATTATTATTATTATTAGAGGGATTTGTAGATCTTGACTCATTTCGTTATAGGCAGAACTCAAAGCTCTTACTGAGAGAGGAATTGTCATATACAAATTCCGACCAATAATATTCGGACAGCTCATTCACTTAACGTAAACTTAGCGAATGGAATAAATTCTCGCCATCCACACCTTCATCTCATCTCATCTCATCTCATCGCATGGCTTTATTTAATTCGGATTTACAGTGTATCAAAGAGACATGCTAACATCTCCGAATATGTACGCATACATTGCGCCGTCCTATATCTGTGATCTAGTTCAATTAAAGGAGAAATGTAAATACCAGCTTCGTTCTTCTGAAGAACTACTATTGCAGTTACCCATAGGAAAAACAAAGGAAACTCTGGGAGACAGATCATTCCAAATAGCTGCCCCTGCATTGTGGAACAGTCTGCCTGCAAGTGTCAGAGACATCGATAACGTTTCGGTTTTTAAACGAACAATAAAGACTTATTTATTTAGGAAGGCTTTTGCCTGTTATAGTTAGAGTGACTACTTTTTAAATTATAAATTTTAGGTATTCTTAGGTATATTTTATTGTAATTATTATTGGTAGTTATAGTTGTACGGCGCATTTGATCATATTCAGATGTTAATTTGTAATTTGCACCTAATAAGTAATAAATTATTATTATTATTATTATTATTATTAGGACAGACCACAGCACCGGGAACTACGTTCCTGCTCTTTCCGATCAGTGTGTGGGTTCTTTTACGCCCCCTTCAAGTTTTACAAGTGGAGGTGAAGGAGACAAGGTCAACGGATCAATGTCATTGTTCAATAACACGATCATCTGAGCTAACGCAGATGCTGAGCATACATTCAGCATCATGTTAACAATTATCTTAGACCCTGGTTTGTGGTCCGGTCTGGAGTTTGAACCCCGACCTTCCGCACAGCAGTCCAGTGCTCTACCAACTGAGACAACCGGGACCGGGGGGGGGGGGGTATTCCCAGAAAAATTGGGTGGGGGTGTGCGGCCTGCTTCCTGAAGCCCTTACCCTATTTCAGACCAACTTCTACGAATTTCCCTATCCTATTTCAGACCTGACCAAAAATTCGATACCCTATTTTAGACCTATTTCACGTACACGGTTGGTGTAAGCATAATTGAAAGACAAAAAAGAAGGACTTTTGTTGATGGTCTTGTCGCCTAAAGATGAAAAAGTAGCTTCTTCTAAAAAATATACCCAATTCAAGACTAGAGTGCACAAACCATACCCTATTTCAGACCAAAATGGTCAAAATCGATACCCCATCTCAGACCAAAACGGCTAAATAACCATACCCTTTGGGGCCGCACATACCTGTATAGCCAATATAAGGGAGTACCGGTCGTCGGCGGTTGTTTAAATGTAGTTCATTTGCTCGTTATGCCACAAAAGTATCTGTCACACACGTGTGACCTTTCGTGTCGTATACATTGAATAGACAGATAAACTGACTGATTCATTAATTGGTTGGGTTTGGTGAGATGCGAATATTCCGTAGCGATAGGCCACTGATTTCACGATGGCTTCATGTCCGTGTAACAACTAGTATTTATTTCATGCTCTCTTATTTAACATTTGTAATATCAGCGGCTATTAAATAACAAAAGCCGTTAACGACACAAGAAAACAAGACGGTTTTGTAATATCTAGAAAGGTGCAAGTTGGCCACCTTATTACATGAGGCGCACCTACTGTGACGTCAGATAAAAACTTTGTCTGAGTGCTTTGAACCTCTGGCGTTTGTAGTTATGTCCCTCATTTCTTAGCTTACATTCCTTGAATGCCGACAGAAAAGCGATGGCAGTTCCAGTTATTTCAATAACTCTCGTTGGCCGATTCTGCTTTATTCTATACGTCTTTTGGGTATGGACCGCAATTTATGCAGTAGAAAATTCTGTAGTCAGATTAATCTTTGTTTAACTGGGTCCAAGAAAACATTGGGGGAGCAGGGTTGGCGTAGTGGTGAGAGCGCTCGCCTTCCACCAATGTGTCCCGGGTTCGATTCCCGGACTCGGCGTCATAAGTGGGCTGAGTTTGTTGGTTCTCTACTCTGCTCTGAGAGGTTTTTCTCCGGGTACTCCGGTTTTCCCCTCTCCCCAAAAACCAACATTTGATTTGATTTGATTTATTTGGAGTTGATTTGATTTAGTCTCCCCAATTAGTAGAACATCTGTGCTCAGCTAGATAGATTTGAGACTTAAATAAAGTGATTATTATTATTATTATTATTATTATTATTATTATTATTATTATTATTATTAAACACGGAGTTCTAACTTGAGTCTCACTTCCCATGCTGAGAAAATTAGGTTAATACTGAAAACAATAAAGCAATACTAAAAGAGGACTTCTACATTAACAGCTTAAGCCTATTCTTTCCTGCTTCTTCCTCTTATTCAGCGTAATAAAATAACAAATTTCATCGTCTCGGTCGTAAAACTAATTACTAAAAACTTCATCTATTCTTTCATCGGCAACAGTGGTTCTAACAAGCCTAAAAAGCGACAGAAATTCATCTTGTGAAAACGATTCTTTCCTGATGTCTGGTTTTAGAACCTGAAAAGCGGAATTGCCTTTAAAGAGGGTTCGCTTTTGTTCAGTGATTCCATCTAAATAACTGTTAATTTCTTGAGGAACATCTTTTCTGAAACGATAACGAAATCGTTTTGTGTTTGACAGACTAACGTGCTCTGCATGGCCAATTCTCTTTCGTCTTGTACTTTCTGTAACAGTTATTTTCTGTTCTTTGTAGAAGTCATCGTCCTCAGCTGTAAGTTTATCCCTTGCATTTCCATACAAATTTCCATTGAAGCGGTAGCCATAACCGTCCTTTAAGGCTACGAAGGGCTCTTTGGATTGAAAGGTCCTTTCCTTGCTTTCGCTTTTTAATCGACTAATTTGTTTTTCTTGTTCTGCCAGTAAGGCTTTCAAATTTCTGATTTTTTGCTCCGTTTTAGTCAGACTGCCATTATCGTTTTTTGTTAAGACCAAATCTTGGACGCCAGGAGAGCTGAAAGCTGTCAACGGTTCAGATATTTCACTCGACTGCTCCACATCAAGCAAACTTGAACTGCAGGGTCTGTTGAAGCAGTTGTCAGGATTTCCGTTAGCATTGTTGTCTACACGTTCATGACTTAACCAATACGGCGTGTCCTCTGATTGGTCCGCTTCGTATAACTGATACTTGTCATCTTCTGAGAAAAGTGAGCTGTTCCACCAATCGTCTAAGGTTTCCTTTTCTGAAAAACTGTCGAAAACAGTAAGATATGAAATAGCAAATGTGTAGTTTTAAACCTTGCTTAGGACTTGAAAAGTTGGGGCATCGAACGTTCTCGCATGACTACCTCATCATAATGAAATTCTCACACCAGCGATGTTCTTCTAAACGGATGAACTGTTAGTAGCCTTTCCTTCATACCAAAGACCCCACAGAGTTAAAAAAGAAAATAATAAGAAAATAACAAAGAAAGAAAAAAGAACAATGAAAGAAGGAAGGAAAACGAAAGAAAAGGGATCACCTCTTTCTTCCGTCGATTCCACACTCAAACAAAAAAGAAGGCATTGCCAGGCCAGGGGCTAGAAAGTCTCGATTGGTTACCCGAAAAACCCGAAAGCTCTTTTGCGTGTACTCTGCTTGTTCGTTAACTACAGAGAGTTAGATTCTCGCTAACAGCAAACGACGAACGGCAAGGATAACTACGTGACCAAGATTTTCTTGCATTTGCCATTTGCCATTTGTTTTTCCTATGTGTATGGTTGCGGTTTGCGTTAAGCGCAAACCCAAGATTATTTTGCATGGTTTTGATATACGTCTTCATTTTAAATCTTTAGGGATGTCAAAAGCAAAATTCAAAAGCCTTTAACCTATTTGGCAAGTCTCTTCTAAGTATTGGCGTCAGAGGGTAAAATCTTGTGAAAAAAATATAATAAATTACTTGGTCGGGCCTACTGGCCCCAGGCCCCTGTCACACCATGGGTAAATTATTTTTATATAAGGCTAGCTCCTGTATTCGATTGCATATCATGTTGTGACCGACCTGACTTGCAAGTTTGTCTATCAATTCCGACTGCTCCCTATTCACTTGAGTGCCTCGCTCACTAAAGAATCAGAGTCGTTATAGTTGTGGCATTAAATACGCACAAAGCAGAGGAGGAATCTTCGTTTTGCGAGTTATTCACCGATGAATTTGGCGTTATTGACCCGTACGCGCGTTCTTGTACTCATTCTCGATGTAGCTCAACAAGGTCGAACCGAAAGCATATACCTCCATTAATCGGGAAAGTGAAAGTAATATACGCCTGAGGAACAAGGAAGTAGCCTCCACCAATTGATTTTCCTCGATTTGGGGGGATCTTTTTGGGGTATGGGGAAATAGAGTTACAGAGAATTTCACTGAAATCGGCAGTTAGGTCGACGTCTTCAATTCTGAAATTATTGCCTGCGTTCGTTTATGGTTTACCTGATGGTCGGTGTTTGTCGACCCCTTTGTGGACATGTTGTCCCGAAAAACTTGTACCCTTAGTCCAATTAACACAGTGATCATCAACAGTCGGTTTTATCTGTTAAATTGTTATGACCGCCATTTTAGTTACTTTGGAGTTGTTACGAGATATCGATTTCCCGAGGACTGATGAAATCAATACGAAATTAGTTTGAATATAAACACATGCACGTTTAGGCTAATTTATACATCCAACTCTCAGTCGAGTCGTCGAAGACAACTCAGATTTGGGCAGGATCCAATTTTTAGAGTATCCCCTCTAAAAGAAGCAAAATGACTTGATTTGCCTGGTCTATGCCGAGCTGATTTCTGCGATTTTAGCCGGCAGTTTTCATGACCGACCCAAGAGCTTGATTTATTTTTAGCGCGACTAAAATGGCACATATAAATTGGGTTTATGATGATTTCTCTCTTGTAGCAGATGATGTTTACCTAACTGAATTTTTTTGAGATAGAAAGAGAGGGCATTTAAAAATCGAACCTTTCAAGCGGTGATTCCTCGTTGGTATCTCCTGTTAACTCTTCGTTAAGCAAAGAATCTGTGTTCTGTTCTCTCGTCGTGTCTTTACTTGTGATCGCCGCTGTGGTTTGTGAAACCGTTGTTAGGCAAATAGGCGTCTGATTATCTGACTGAGTCAAATCCTTTTCGAAGTGAAGAGCTATTTGATTAGCGGCTTTCATCCAAGGTGAATGCGGCGGCTGTGTGATGTTGACAATCTTGGTCGCCATGATGCAACCCGGACATTCGGTCTTCACGGGTTCAGTTCTACTGAAGATGTTACCCATCTCCCCTCTCTGCGTGCAAAGCATTAGTGTTTGTATTGACCCTTGTTTTCCTTTCACTTTCTCACTTGGGTTTGACTCTAATGGTTCCTCTTTGCTACTCAAGGGGTGAAAGATACTATTGTTAAAACCTCTTGCATTTTCCTCTGGTATAAACGCAACCTTTCGCCGCAATGAAGCTAATGTGTCGAAATAATCTGAAATAACCTCAAACAAAGCTCACTTCCAAGTTTCCACCGTTGGTTCAGATTCTGTCACATCACATCTTGTCGCAGCTTACCGTTTTCTCCGAAATCCGTAACGTTTTCTACCGAGAGAGGCGTTTAACTGAACATGTTTTAAAATATTGAAACCGCTTTCTAAAGGAATAATTAAATATTGATGAAAGTCGGAATTATGACAAAAGGGAATTGTTTGTAAATTAATTTTCTTTTTCTTTTCTACCAATCAGCTGTAAGAAATACTATACCGCAACTGAGTGCCAGCTCATGTGACGTGTTGTTGACTCGACAATGGAAGGTTCTGCCTGACTGCGTTTTAATTTCCGCTTTCAGTTCTCATTTGTTAATGCAAATGAGGGACACACAAATATGTTGATTTCGACTTCATAAACAGAAAAAAAGAAAGAAAAACAAAAATCGGCACAAACGGCAATCAAGCTCCCATTCGCTTTACCTGTGGAACAGATTAAAGACTTTTATTTACATTGTCATTATAAGATATTTTCATTCACAGCTTTTTAGCACTCATGACCAGTATAACGCTTTCTTTTGACGCCTTATGTTTTTTTCCACAAGGCGCCAACCGGTTGTGGTGTATGTAGTCTAATGGTATTATTTAGTTGGTCTTACGTTTTATTCCAACAATACGAATAGTTTGTGCCAATTTTGTTAGTCTCTTTATCGAAATATTCCTTCTTTTCAACTCCTTGTTATATAATTCGGTTGATTTCGAGTGGCACGCGCAGGAAAATCTACCTGCACCTTCCGTGTAACGTATGGGTATGGTTACTTCCCGGGGGGTACTCCCAGAAAATTTGGGTGGGGGTGTGCGGCCCGCTTCCTGAAACCCTTACCCTATTTCATACCAAAATCTGCGATTTTCCCTACCCTATTTCAGGCCTGACCAAAAATTTGATACCCTATTTCAGACCCATTTTACGTACACAGTTGGCGTAAACATAATTAAAAGACAAAAAAGAAGGGCTTTTGTTGATGGTGTTATCGCCTAATGATGAAGAAGTAGCTTCTTCTAAAAAAAACTCAATTCAACTAGATTGCACAAACCATACCCTATTTCAGACCAAAACGGCTAAAAACCCATAGCCCAGATAAGGGGGTTACTTTACGGTAGTGCAGCTACCAACGAAGTAAAACTGTCCATTCGGCGATTGGTAATCAGTTGTAATCAACTTAGGTCCGTTCCAAACTTGGCGCTATTGCGGTGCCGAGCTAAATTCAAGAATTAAATTCGACTTAAGCACGGCAGAAGTACGAAATAAGTTCGGCATGGCTATTTAGCACGGCAGGCCTTGTCACGGCACGCACGCGGCAGAAGCGCGACTTGGTTTCAAACGGCGTGCTCTTCACTAGTCGTGCCGAACTGAATTCATATTTTAGGTTAATGTGTTTTAAATTTATTTTAGGGTGTTTTATTGTTGTTTTTTTTTTTTGCATTTTGAAATTAGCGCGACTGAATTTAATTCAACGTTTGAGCCATCTGATTGCCGTGCTATAGTCGAGTCACATGCCGGGTCAAATTCATTTGAGTTCGGCACGGCAGTAGCACGACGTTTCAGTGGAATCAGGCCTTATATCACCATACTGCCATAGCAGTCAGAGGCCTCCGCGGCCAGTTGATTACCGAGTCAATTATCGTGAAAGAAATGGTAATGCTAAATCTTTATTTAAACACGGTAAAATACATCAGGTACAGAAAGGTTAAAAAACATCTTCATATTTAAAATCTAAATTACAATATTACTATTTCTAATCACTAATTACAACTACTACTTCTACTACTAATTGAGGCCTCCGCGGCCAGTTGATTACCGAGTCAATTATCGTGAAAGAAATGGTAATGCTAAATCTTTATTTAAACACGGTAAAATACATCAGGTACAGAAAGGTTAAAAAACATCTTCATATTTAAAATCTAAATTACAATATTACTATTTCTAATCACTAATTACAACTACTACTTCTACTACTAATTGAAATGTTACTAGTTACAAGGTTATGATTGTTAAACTGCATTAACCCTTTAAGCCCCGAGGGAAATGCCAAGTTTTTCTAAATCGATAACTATAAACCAGGAGACCACATGTGATATACCATTTGAAAGGTATTTTCTGGGGTATGCTATAAATCACACAAAAAGAAATGGAAGAGGCCACAGATTGGATTGACAAGTGCCGAAAATGAAAAAATAAAAATGTTTTAAATTGTCCTGCTCCTCATACACATTGGGTATCCCCCTAAACTATAGCTTAATTTGCAGCTCTCAGGGCATTGCTTTTTGTCAGATATAAACTTGGTCTAAAAAGTACAAAGACAAAAAGTTCCAAAAGTTGCAGGGGTGGTAAATCAAGCCTTGTATAGGAGGGGGGCATGATATTATGCCTTCAACGTGCAGATCTTTCCAAGATCCTTTGGCTGTGCAAATTTCATGGACATTGACTGAATATTGAGCATGTAATTGCATCTTGTGCCATATGGCACTATTGGGACTTAAAGGGTTAAAAACCTGTTTAAAAGTGCGTTTAATTGAGTCAGAGATTCTGCTTCCCAACGGTAAATTTTGAGGAAGGCTGGCCAGAGAAAAGCACCACCGTAGCTAAAGCTATTAACTTATAAAAGTTATAAAAGTGCATTTTGTGGACAAAATGCTGTACCTGATTACTAACCCTGGTCCAAGAGGGTTTTGTTTCATTTTTATGTTTTGTTTTTTGGCTTGATCTCTGTAAGCGGCGAACTGGCAACGATACCGACCAACGATGGCGGGTTACCCGCTCCTCGCGAAAGAAAAACAACAACAACAACCATTTTATTAGATATAGAAGATATATTACAGCAAAAGAAAGATACACTTAAATAAGTAAAAAAAAACTACCCAGAATAGTAAAAACTAAACGAGCTGAGTAAAGTAAACCTCTGTGGCATAGCTTAGTCCTACTATTAAATTGTTATAAACGTGGCATGGTACCAAGACAGGTTGAAGAGCATACTGGAAGGTTAACGTATAATTTTTGCAGCTCAGTTTGGCTCTTTTTGCGAAGGATTGTGATAATTCAGGTCAATGCTGATTTAATCACAGTTCACTGACACTGAGTTGATGTGTTCTTACAAGTCATTTCGTACCTAAGCAGAACATGTTCAGAAAAAATAAATGTTATGAAATCGATTGATAAACAACAGTAAACAGTAAACTATCTATCTATCTATATATATATACATAAGTTGAAGGATTAAAGAGGACGCATCGATTCTCTGTGACTCTGAGTTTCGCGCATAAGCGCTCGTCAGATAGAACTTTATTACTCGGGCTGCCCGCGTCTCGCGCGGCGCCCGGATCTAAAACTACCGACGGTTCTTCTTTTTCGTCGTCGAGTATCATCCACAAAGCTCACTTCCGGCGTTTCTGCGCAAGCGCTAACTATTTTTAACAGAGTGATGCCTATTGTCACGTATCGGATAATGTCGATTCACCTTGTGTCTTTTGAAGTCTGAACAAACAATATGTTAAGAGAAGTGTCTATGCGAATGTTTGCAAGTTCAACGGCGAGAAGAAAGCTTTTAACATGAGTAAACTTAACTCCAGATGGACTGCCGTGTTTCCTCGTGTCTGCTTCAGTAGACTGCGAGTAGTCTCTAAATACTCTTTGTCTTTGGCCATCGTAGCTTAACAAGAAATAACACACAAACTGCGGTGATAAACATGACAATAGAACGCATTGTTGGAAAAAAAAAATAAAACTATATCGTTTAACTTGACGTTTCGTAGATGTATGTCGAAACATACGAAACGTCAAGTTAAACGATATAGTTTTATTTTTGTTTTCCAACAATGCGTTCTATTGTCATGTTTATCACCGCAGTTTGTGTGTTATTTCTTGTTGAGTAGTCTCTAATTTTGGCGATGGATTGTGAGGCAGGCGAAAGACACTTGCGCGCGCGAAGTTGCGAGGAGACGCGACGCGGGGGGAGCGCCAAAAATTAGAGACTACAGACAAGGGAGTTTGACCTTTCACGGCCGAGTGATTCGGAAGTGTAAATCTCATATCAACAGCAAGAATGATGCCTGTTGTCACGTATCGGAAAACGTCGATTCACCTTGTGTCTTTGAAGTCTGAACAACTAATATGTGAAGTGTCTATACGAATGTTTGCAAGTTCAACAGCGAGAAGAAAGCTTTTAACATGACCAAAATTTAACTCCAGATGGACTGCCGTGTTCCTCGTATCCGCTCCATTGAGATGTACATTTTGTTGCTCAAGTACGGGATATCACATAGGCTCGATTTCCGCCGCTCACTCGGGTCCGGGCTTTCCTCCCCGAGAGAGAACGGCTGGACGCGTGACCCGGCGACCTTGTCTGTAATTTATGCGTCTCAGATGTCAACGGATGTGAAATCAGACTCCAAATGTTCCTTATTTAAGCCATGTCCTCAGTGGAAATATCAGCAATACAAGCATAAGCATAAGAAGAACGCAAGGTTTTGATATTTTTTTGTTTATGTTTATGTCACGGCTGTGCTCACCGGCGCATAAGCTTGTGCTTATGCTTGCGTCGCTAGTGAGGACCAGGCTCTTATTTCGCGCGCAAATACGCAATGATGTAATGGATGGCGAATGTGCAAGCGAGGATACGCTCAAAAAAATTTCAAACGAATACTGGATGCGTATTCTGTGGCTGTGAGCTTCCTGACTCTAGGAAGAAAACTAGATTAAATGGAAAAGTGTCTGATTTGCGAAACAGAATTTGCAACATAATGGATGTCCCTCTCTCGAGTGTAAACATGGACAGTTACCATCTGCAACGAGTGCTGCTATCGAGATGTTAAGCGCCTTGAAAAGATCCGAGAGGAGATTAAAATTCTCCAGCATTCATTGAAAGAAAAGTTTACAGCAAATAACCGGCCGAAGCGAGGCGTTCCTACAGACTCGTCAATCTCGCCAAGTGTTGCTGCGCCGTTGAAATCTCTTCGCCATGTAACGGATGAAGGAAGGAAAAAGGCCGCAAAAAGCTTGTCATTTGGAGAGATTAGACCCATACCAAGTCCCATGCCTGTTCAGTTACCAGTAGTTTGGCCCATTGGTCCCGTCCAAGATGCGCCTTTGGTGAAGGAAACGCCAGAAGTCCACTGCTAGGGAGATATTTGTGAAGTACAGGTAAGCGCTAATTAAATTTATTTGTTTACAATTTATTTGACAGAACGTGCAAGTTATCCTTCTTCCCTGTTCGGCTCAAATAAAATTATAAAAATGTTCTTTATTTCAGGCAATTGCGACTTATGAATCAGGGAGTAAATCGGAGTGTTATCAAAGGATCTCCATCGGCTCGGTAAAGCTTTGGTGCGAGGAAGCAGTTATAAATCGATCGCGGACGCAGTTA
>JAEMWC010000372.1:352500-355000 GCA_016490735.1 Pachyseris speciosa
TCAGCGACAACACAGAAACCTCAAACGGATGCTAACAAACTCCTATTTCTCCGGGCAAAAGGACACTAATCCGGAAGTTAAAATTTGTGGAACAAAACGTTGCGGAACATGCCCCTATTTGAAACAGGGTAAAGAATTCACCTTCTCCGCCACGAATGAAAAATTTCGGATAAAGCACTCGATGAACTGCACCTCAACGAACTTGATTTACGTAATAACATGTGCAGGATGTGGACATAATTATATAGGAGAAACGGGTGATGTCCTGAGAAATAGAGTGACAGTTCATAAACAGCAAATTAGAGACCCGCACACACGTATGCTAGGAGCTAGTCAGCAAGCATATTGATGAATGTGCTGCGGGATTGACACCTCAGTTCACTATCTTTCCGTTTTATAAGATTCTCAGCCCCTCCGAGGGCATGAGAAAGAACAAAGAGAGGTTTTTTATTTTGAAGTATAAACCCGTTCTTAATGATTTGAAATTACGCTAATTGCTCGCGCGCGCTTAGAATTACAATAGCCATTATAATTGTAATTACAATTACATCTGTGACGCAATAAGTCAATAAACACACTTTGCTATGCCTGAAGAGCCGCAACAGCGGTGAAACGCGTAGCGCTAAAGCAAAGTAACAGAAGACTTTGGGTTTTCATTGTTTTTAGTATATATATATATATATATATATATATATATATATATATATATATATATATATATATATATATATATATATATATTATTGAAACGCATATTCATGGCCGATAAAAAGCACATTTCAGGCAACAGAGGTGGCTGTCCGTGCAAGAGTTAATAATGAAATTTAAGACATTTTCCAAAAGGCGACCTTTAAATCAAGTCGCTCGTTCACCTGTTACGAGTTGATTAACCTCCAACGTACTTGGACACTTCAATATGACAGTGATAATTCCTTTGTTTTCGTTCCTAAATGGGCATCTGGAAAGAACAGCTAGCGGCAGAGCAGACTCAAGCCTGACGCACGTTTGAGTTTGATTATGCGCAATGCCCAATGATTATATGCAAGCACTAGAAAATGTTTCTTAACTCAAAAATGTTTCTTAACTAGATATAGTAACATTCAATTTTTTTCTGACATCACCACAGGATCACCAGTCAGAGTTTCTGTTCCTTGAAGTAGCGCATTTATTGCCGCATATTTGGCATGTTGTGTACGAAAAACAAAATATTCACGGCCTTAACGGTGCTGTCGTGTCTTTCGCGAACTTTAAGCCGATCTACCAGACTCGCATCAGCAACGATTACATAGGATATGACTGTTGGCACAAAGCAATATCTTTCTCCATCATGATCATTGACCTTTTGTCACGCAATCTCGCTTCTGATTATTGCTGCTTGCGTCATCATCTTCATGACAAGCGATGTAGCTAAGCACGGAAACTCGCAATTGTAGGACAGAAGTGTGAACAAAGGTGAGAGGAACTTTTCTTTAAATTAACCTAAACCACTGAAAGGATTTAAAATCACAACAAAATCAAGCCAGCGTGCTCTAACCATAACACAGATATTTTATAGTTTGGTAGCCGTGACTTTAGAAAATAACGATATTGCTCAAATGTTGTGTTTTTCATGCATAATTTCTCAGCAGCGGTGAAATGATGCCATCACTCGTCACTAGAGGCTTATCCGCCTGTTAAACTGCGCTTTTCGTGTGAAGTCCGCGGATCCCTAGCATGGGAAACACAGAAGCTATTCCAGACCAGAAACTATTGAGAAGCATCAAAACAAGCGACACAGGATTTTCAGCAGACAAGAGCAAGGTGGCTCGTGACCGCGACATGACCGAAAACTCTTCAAGCGTCGGCGACGGAACCGAAACAACTGGCGACCTTGGCGAAGCAACGGCTGTTGGCAATACCACTCTTACAAATAGCGATACCTTAAAATCTGTGAATCAAACCTCGCCAACAGTCGCAAACAGGTAGGCAAACAGTTTTAAAGATTTTTGCTGGGTAGTTTTTTTGAAGGCCATTCTAATTAGACGAAGGTCATGGCATGTTAATTTTGCTTTCGAGGGATGCGGCCCCAGTCTTAACAGGTTTCCAATGCAGAAACACACATTACTTTCATTTCCTTCTCACTCTATATTTTGGAAAAAATATTTTGGATTAACTTGAGTCAGTGAGAGGGAGTTCAAAGTTCGTGTTTTAGGCCATTTCAGGCCGGTCCGTCTGGCCAGCAGACAAGTTGTCACGCGTTCGGGAAGGCGCTGCCAGCAGACGTGAAAGAAGTCTTGTGTATTTTAATCATTTGGAAGGACACGCACCTGTGTGGCATACTTATATTTATCTTTGAATAATTGGAATCAGTCACGTTCTTCAGCAAAGTACCTTCATCTTACTTTAGTGAACAAAGATTAACTGAAGATCTGTTTTTTTTTAAACAGAAATGACGAAATTCGAAAGAATTTGTTCATTGCGTGTCATGAGCTTATGAAACTCTCGGCGAGACAATATATGA
>JAEMWC010000372.1:360000-372500 GCA_016490735.1 Pachyseris speciosa
TAGCATGTTTAAATAAAGATGATATTCCAGTTTTATGTCTGCGTATGATAATTAATGTGTTTTCAGCTAATAAATGAAATTATTTTACTGCAGAAGGGTTGTAGTTTTGCAAAAAGTGTTGTTTAGCATTTCAATACGAGTACCACTGTTACGCTTTACATGTATAAGTCCCACATTGCTTTGCTTTTTTGAACTCAGCTATTTAATCAGGATAACCCTTGGATTCTATTAAGTTCTGCCTTCGTATGTTATGACAATGGTGTCATAATGTGAAAAGGTGTGCTTAAGAAATTGTGGATTGGATTAAGAGCCTGCAGTTGAAAAGTTGGCAAAATATTAATTATAACTGCAACAAAATAAGAACTACTGCATCCAGACATATGGGTCAGGAAAAATTGTAAAACTCAATAACTTTGCAAAGCATACATTTGAAGGTTACCGATAGAAAATGACGACTAACAAACTATCAGGGACTAATTTGTCAATGCGTATATGCCTGAGGATCAGTGCTTTATTTTGTATTATAAACCATATACAGTTCAGCACTGCTAACCGGCTGTGACTAAAAGTGGGACGGGGACGTGGGACTTGGGACGCGAGGACACGGTGACGCCGGGACGTGGGACTCGGGGACGCGGGGACGCGGGGACGTGGGGACGTGGGACTCGGGGACGCGGGGACGCGGGGACGCGGGGACGCGGGGACGCGGGGACGCGGGGACGCGGGGACGTGGGGACGCGGGGACGTGGGACTCGGGGACGTAGGACTCGGCGACGCCGGGGCGTGGGACTCGGGGACGCGAGGACGTGATAAACAAACAACACCAGAACTTTCCGCTGAATTTGCAATTTACAGTTCTCGGTGGTTAAGAGAAAGGTATTACATGATGGAGTTTGTCAGCAGACCAGTAGCCATCGTCCTTGTTCTGCCGGATGTTTGCTTGCCTATTTTACCGTGAGAGCCCTGGGAACACAATAGCTTCAGCGCAGGGGATCTCATACCTCGTGGGCAGCCATGGAGGACTTTCCTGGTAAGTAACTGTGTTTTCTTGTTAATCCTTTGACATCCGTGCCTTATGCTTGCTACTTTCGATGCTGATGTTTACTTCAGGAAAACTGTTGTCCAAAAATGCATATTTCTTTGATTTTCATTCCTAGAATGTGTGGATATAAACTCTCGTAATGATCTCGAGCTGGAACTGAGTGAGTGGAAACCGGAGAAAAGTATATTTGAAGAATCCGAAGAAAGGTAAAAAAAATATTCTTTACAGCTTTCACATTCATTACTAGTGACGCTAAACCTATAACAATATATGAATGTGAAAACTGTAAAGAATATTTTTTTTACCTTTCTTCGGATTCTTCAAATATACTTTTCTCCGGTTTCCACTCACTCAGTTCCAGCTCGAGATCATTACGAGAGTTTATATCCACACATTCTAGGAATGAAAATCAAAGAAATATGCATTTTTGGACAACAGTTTTCCTGAAGTAAACATCAGCATCGAAAGTAGCAAGCATAAGGCACGGATGTCAAAGGATTAACAAGAAAACACAGTTACTTACCAGGAAAGTCCTCTATGGCTGCCCACGAGGTATAAGATCCCCTGCGCTGAAGCTATTGTGTTCCCAGGGCTCTCACGGTAAAATAGGCAAGCAAACATATCCGGCAGAACAAGGACGATGGCTACTGGTCTGCTGACAAACTCCATCATGTAATACCTTTCTCTTAACCACCGAGAACTGTAAATTGCAAATTCAGCGGAAAATTCGGGTGTTGTTTGTTTATCACGTCCTCACGTCCCCGAGTCCCACGCCCCGGCGTCGCCGAGTCCTACGTCCCCGAGTCCCACGTCCCCACGTCCCGCGTCCCCACGTCCTCAAGTCCCACGTCCCCGCGTCCTCGCGTCCCACGTCCCACGTCCCCACGTCCCCGCGTCCCCGAGTCCCACGTCCCGGCGTCACCGTGTCCTCGCGTCCCAAGTCCCCCGTCCCCGTCCCACTTTTGGTCACAGCCCTGCTAACCCTGTCAAAAATAGAACCAGCTTGACAATGTAAACCTGATCTCTCGCTAAATGTCCCTAATGAAACAACCATATCTGCCTGCCAGGGGAAACAGGAGTTCTTGCAGAAGTGTGGGGTTCTAATGTGCTAGTCATTTGGAACTTTACAGAGCCATTCAGTATATGCTAATCATTTCCCCTACCATAAAACATCTACCCAGTGTAACCATTTGTAGCTATACAAATTAGTTTTTGAAATAACTCGAGTGCATCTTGCCAAGTTGCGAGTTTTGATGACCTTAGACTGTCCTTGACATATTCAAAGAATTCCTGATGGACACTGTTCTCTGTTTCATAGATGCACTGTTGTGAAACTTCATTGACTTCTGTCAAATGTACCTTTAAAAGCAAATCTGTTGCACCTCCATGGTACTCTGGTAGGAAGAACAATTAGTCTGGCCTTCCAAGCACAGTGCATGTCATGCCTGGATTTTCTAATGTAATGAGTGTTCAAGTGTTCTTTAACCTGATCACACTCCTTCTGCAATACAAAACAGAAGCAGTACCAAAGACACTCTGTGTGGATTTCAGCTGTTGTATCAATTACACCCCGGGTTTCTACATGTAAGTCTTGAAAAACCGTCTCCACCATAATGTCCGACTCTTGCAAAAGAAACTCCACCATCCTTCAATTCTTTCATTTTTTGGGGAGGGTACATACCTGTGAGCATCATCATTTTCTCTGAGATAACACTAAGCCATTCTCAGTACCCAGATCTGTAACCAGCTTAATTGGGACACCTCCTAATTCAGCAACAGTGTCTACAAAATACTTTGCTGGATTCTCTGGCAAATTATTTGAGCGTGCAACTTTAAGCCATAGTATGCCTCGGCTAAAGCCAACGATGCATCCATGTATTGG
Organism: Pachyseris speciosa; assembly: GCA_016490735.1. Lineage (NCBI taxonomy): Eukaryota > Metazoa > Cnidaria > Anthozoa > Scleractinia > Pachyseridae > Pachyseris > Pachyseris speciosa. Next base: position 362,925 of record JAEMWC010000372.1, read on the forward strand.
GAACCCCCATGGCTTTAATTTTTCATATCCATCTAGATGCCATGAATAATTTGGGCCTGGATTGCGGTAAACGCTTCTCCTTAGGCAGTGCGCTTTATGGGCTGATATTCAAAGCCCCTATTGAAATAGTATTTGATAACTGCCTCTTCATCAAATTCCACTTCACTGTCTGTATGTGGGTCATCCTCTCTCAGATCTGTGGAGATACGTAAAAAAAGCTCAATGTCCTCCAGAGCCGCGTCGGAAAATGCTCTTCAAGGTCATGTTTGAACTAGGCAGTCCAAGAGTACGTTCGTATCACGTACTAATAATTAAGCTTAACTTAAGTTTTTATACATCCTTTCATACGGTGACATCAAACGGGAAACATTGTTTTACAAGCAAAAATCCACCATGCTTCCTGTACAAAGGCAAATTGGTCCAAAAGTTTAGAAGCTAGCTTATTTGAAATGCTCACCTTTTCCACAGTTTGAGCAAAAATTGTCCCCTTCTGCAAGATGTTTTCCACAATTGGAGCAAAACATTCCTTTTGCTTCGGTTTCAAGATGGCGGACTGCATGTCCTGGCACCCGATCCCCCGCTATTTTTCTTTTTGCTGTGAGTCTTTTCTGTTTGCCGTGAGGTGGTTTCTTTTGCCGTGAGTCTTTTCTTTTTGCCGTGAAGTTTTTTCTTTTGCCGTGAGTCTTTTTCTTTTTGCCGTGAGGTTTTTTTCTTTTGCCGTGAGGTTTTTTCTTTTGCCGCGAGTCTTTTCTTTTTGCCGTGGGTCTTTTTCTTTTGCCGTGACAGTTGTGGGCCACCGTATGATAAGGATTCAGTACGGCAGCCACTAGCTGTGTCCAGAAATGGGATAGATAGCTCTTCATTTTTGTGGTAGCAGATAATTCTTTTTCACGGACATAAAAAGCAAATTCACATTTCACAAAACAAACAACGCTTCAATCACGCTTCACATTAATTAATAAAATCAAGATTCACGATGCGACAAAAAAGAAATTAACGTTTCACGAGAAATAAAAGGGTCCGATCACGGCTCACGAAAATACCCTATACCCTCCTCTGATGAAAACTCGGACACAAAATTGCAGTATTTTCCTTCTCCGAAGATCGAACGAGTCCTTTTATGTCTTCAAAAATGTGCAAAAAGTCCATAATTGACATACACATGTGCCATTAGCAATACACCGAACACACAGTGTATTGAATAAATTTAGAAAGATGAAAAAGATATAAAGATGAAATTTTCAGTTGCGTGGTTTGGGAAATAATTATCCGTCTAAAATATTAGAAACTAGAAACAATGATGTATGATAAATACAACTCACAGTGGCATATATATTCTCACTCTAGCTTGCCAAGGAGAGACGAAGAACACAAGCTTAATATGTGGGAGGAAGTAGCTTTAAAATATCAACAGATTCTTCAGAGAGAGTACCGAATGCTGAACTTTCCCACCTACCCCGTGGCAGGTGGAAATGTCTACTTTTATTACGTTCCTGTGATAATAAACCCACAGCGGGTACCTCAGAATGTCGACGTCTACAACACATGTGATAGCAAGCCAAAGGTAGCCAGTGACAGCAGTGGGGAAAATGATGACGTCATCTACGTTAGCGATGACAGCGATGATTCCATTACAAGTATCAAAAAAGAACCGTTGAAATTTGAGCAAACTTTGGAAAAGTGCTGTTTTGGAAATCACGTCAAAGACGAAAGCTACCACGGGCGAATTACCTGTTGTGAAATGGAAAAGAAACGATGGAACGACAGGATGTCTGTAACTAACACGGAAAAAAATCTGGTCACCGTCAAGATGGAGAAGGAGTGTGATACGTATTACCCCTGTACTGATTTTAAACAGGATACGAAGATTTTAAGCGGTGAGAAGAGAGAGAATCACAACAGCCACGATAAGGAGAATGAGGAGCAGCGAAGAGAAGCTCACTACATTACTGAAAAGAAAGTTGAAGTGAGGGAAGGCCACATACGTATTAATAAGGGTTACACAATAGAGTACCACCCACTGCATTCAGCCGGTGTGGTGAATGGGTGGCCCAGCCCCTCCCAAATGGAATCTCAGGAGGACAGCAAAAAGAGTTGAGAAGATATTGGATCTTAAAAGGCGCCAAGCTGAACAGGAAGAAGAAGTGGAAAAACTGAGGCTGCGTCAGTCAGTGGAGCATGATATTTCCATGAAAGGACATACTAACGGGCTGTTCAAGCAGAAATATGGAGAAAATGAACATGAGAGCGAATTGACGAGTTACAGGGTATGGAAACCGATCAGAGATTTTCCTTCAACCGAAATCCATTACTTTCCTTCTGGTGAACGAAAAACGTTTCCCGCAAGACGAAACTCGAGAAAGCAGTCGTTTCCTCGAAGAATTGATGTTGTTTACAGCACAAAGACTGATAAAGATATTCAACCTTTTATTCAAAATGCTCAAATGGAAGAGAACACCAGTGGCGAAGTTCATTGCACAGTTTCGAAGAGAAAGAGAAAGTTAACTCCATCACCTGAATTGGTACAAAAAAAGGCAGTTGAAAATGACGGGGACAAGCCCGTCCTACGGCAGAAAAATTCGTCTAAACGAGGACATTCTTCCAAACAAGCGAAAGTACGACGAAACCGAAGAAAGATACGACAGGTTTTCAACCAGAATTTAGAAGTAGAATCTTGCGCAGGAAATATGTGCAAAGCTTTTAAGCCTCAAGACATAACGCAGGACGAATTTCTTTCACTTTTGGGGCTAGCACGAATGTCTAATAATAAGGTGGAACAATGAGATATTCAACCCAACTTAATTTCTTGATCCGTTGCGTTTTTTCTTGACGATACGCTAACATGGTAGATAGTCCTCTCGCAATATAACATTTTTGCCCTTGAAAGAAATGCAGCATTGCTATTTAATTAGTTTTCAGGGAAACTATATTTCTTTGCGTCCTTGTTGGAGTTGGAGATTTTTCGTGTGATTGTGTTCAAGCCTAAGAAAAGACCGTACCCTTCGCAATTATATGTGCTTTTATTCACATATTTGAGAAAGAATAACTTAAAAGTATACAGTTTGAATTTGCAGTCGTAGGCAAGAACTTTGCCATACTCAAGAATGTGCTAATAACACGACTTTCAAGTGGGAGCTAAGCTTTTCACGTGGCACATTTTACTTTGCTAATATTAAAGAAATAATTGTTGTTTTGCTTCCATTAGCAGCATATGTATTAGCTACCGTTAAACAAGAATTGCGCGTTAATAAATGTAATTAAGACATCTTGATTGATTTCTTTGGAGCAGTTTTACATTTATCCCTTGGAAGCCAAAAGGTTTCTACGGGAAGTAACTTTTTAAAGAAATCAATAAGCAGTCGATGAGATGAATAACTAATAAACTTCATTTATTTAGGTTTGCGCGCGCGTTATTCCGCGAGCGGCGATGCCAAGTAAGATCAGAGTCTTTTAAAAGCTAAGTAAATAAACCCTATTAAAAATATCTGGGGTACTTTGCGTTCCATTTTAGTGATCGTTTTGTCGCAGTTTACGTTTGTCTCCCGGATTTTGTTGTTGACTGGCAAGAAAATATTTTAGTAAAACTCAGGACTAAGTTCCTTACTGGGTCTTGTGCCAAGCACAAGCTTGAAACCACTTCTGTGGAAGAGCTGTCATAGCAAAACTGGGATACATGCCTGGGCAAATGTGAGATTCTCCCCGAGTTTCTTAGGCCGCAGGAAGGATGGGTGGGGTGGACTTACACTTCACCTTAAAAACCTTCAAAGAGGCCGTGAACTGCAATCATTGTGAAATCGACTCACTTCGTCCAGTCCGCAGTAAATAAACCTGTAACAGAGAATATTCGAATCAGATCTCCAGATGGTAAATCTGGACCGGAATTAAGCCGATGTAACCTTTTTGTAGGAGGATGAGGCCCGAAGTGCCGGCGATTGCATTGAGCATTGAGTACATTTTTTTAATCTGGCAACAATTTAGTATGATATTTGATTGTTCACGTGACTTGGCGCAAGTCCAATAATGATCCTCTCGATGGGTCCCCAAGGTCTTCGTTTTCTTCGTGAATTTTTTTGCAAATCTTCGTTTTTTTTTTTTTTAGGAAGATCTTCGTTTTTCGGGTTGTTGGTCAGTGAGGGGGCATACTTACCTTAGCTTTTAAGCGTTTCTCAAAAGCTTGCAAGCTTCCCTGCTCACACAACGTCGTTCGACACCACCACGGCTTTACAGAAGGCGTTTCGGTATCTTTTGAGTTGATGGTATATAGAGAATACTTGACTTCTAAGTCGAAATCTGCCATGAATAAATTGTATTCTGCAGACCGTGATGTTAAAGATCAGCGACACGACCAACATGAGGTCACATGATACGAATGAAATCGAATCCATTGGTTAGTGGATTCTCATTGACGTCATTAATGTCATTAATGATTACATTATCAGTGGACTATTTTGTCGTTTTCAGCCTTGTAATGGCATCATGTGGTTCCGCGGCAGTGACTGTAAACCACTGTTGACACCGTTGTCAAAATCGCAGTGAAATGTGGTCAAATGTCAAATGTGGTCAGATATTTTCTGTAGTGTTTACGAGTTTTGACAGTTTTATATCTGAGTGTTCAACTTGATCACGTAAATTTATTGTCGATTTTCAGATCTTCGCTTCAATCTTGAGATCTTCGTTTTTTTCCGCGGTGATCTTCGCGTCTTCGATTTCTTCGGAAATACCCATAGAGAGGCTCAATAATATCACCATATTTTCATATTTTCCACCATAAAATTTACTTGTTTACGCCATTACAGAGCTTTTGTTTGTTGGTTCTGTTCATTTTAAACTCAATATGGACGATTGTCAGAGATTTCGGGAAAATCGAAATAAATATGGCGGATCTAACATAGCGGCTTTGCAAAGCTAATGACGTAATTTCAAGTTATCTGACCGGCGTCCTCAGCCTACGGACCGGTATGAGACGAAAAGCCCAGGCGAAATTGAGGTTTCGTTTGTTTCATTTCTCAATACGTTGCCAAATTTGTGTTCCTCGCTTTTCACCAAAATCCAACGCCTCCTTTATCTTTCTTTCACAAGCAAGGGCATAATCATCACCTTCTTGTTTGTCAAACAAGGTCTGGTAATATTATACATCCTGAGAAGTCCAGGTTTACAGCCAATCAAAGTCGTTTCCGGGTTTGTAACGAAATCGGTAACCGGTTGAAAAAGTTTGTGCTGAATTTCTAGCACGCATTTCCCGTCTACGAATGAAGTAGACGCTCATACTTTTTTTGTCAAAGCAAGCTAGATAGGAACTGCAGTGGTGGGTGAGCGTTGATAACTCAACTGCAACCCCAGCAAAAAATCACTGCAAACACTTCCGTTTGGTGAAAGTTTTATCCACTCTTTCAAGTGAAAGGACGCAGCGGTAAGGAACCTAATGTGTCAAAAGTTCTTGAATAATCTAAGGCAATATTAATAACTAGTCATTTCGGTAATGTGGGCTTTAATTGAAACATCCACTGATTTAATCAATGACTAGTAGACTGACGCTCCCCAAATATTACCCCCTTTCTGAAAGTTAAAACTTGAGGAAAGTTTAGAACGCCTTGTGTTTATAGCACTCTTGATAATTTAACATAAACCTGGCCTATACAAGTAAATGTTGCCATCGGTGATTTGGAACGCATTAGTTTCTTGTCAATACAGTTTTTCTTGCTGGATATTGGTGGTATTGCTTGCATGTACCTCGTCTCCACTAAACCATAAGCGAATCTTTTACACATAGTGACAAATTATTTCAAACGAGAAGGTTCGTGTCAGATTGGATCGGTTACTCTGGGAGGACTTGCTTGCAGGACTTTCCATGTTCAATGGCCTTTGCTGGTCCGTTTGCAGAATCGATGGATCCTACACTTGGACTGGCCAATCTGGCACCACACAAACGGTTCTAGTGTTCCGCAACTCCGTATTTTGTTTAAGACAAGAAGTGAAGCACTCATATATGAAGGAAAGTGTAAAAAATCAATTCAAGTAGGCTACACTAAGTGCACTTGTAGTAATAGCGTTGGGGTATGATCTCTAACATAGACACTCTGGGAATTGGTGGTCAAGTTTATAAGGAGTGAAATATGCCAGTGTCAAGTTTCAAACAACTAGACCTTAAAGGCAATTTAAGAACGACGCCTTACCAAGCATTGATACTCTTTGGTGACCTCTGGTTTTAATTTCTGCATGGAAAAAATTATTTTCAGTTGGTAGCGATGTAAGCCGCACTTAGACATATTTTGAGAACTAGGCACCAATCTCACTAGACAGATCAGTCCTTACCAATATGTCAGAAAGGTATTGACAACAGCAGTCGGTTGTGACACATAGTATTAGGGACTTTAAGATAAGGTGGCTACGGACAACGAACTACGGTTGGACGTGTACTTCCAGCGTCTAGTGCACTGGGTCGAGTACAGAGGTGACAGCGCGAAAATACGAAGTTAAGTTGACAGTATACAGACTGTGGACTACGGTAAAAACGACAGAGTTTAACTTTTTTAGTTTCCTTTAGAAGCGTCTTTCCAAAAGGTCCGAGATTCACTTGTCTATAGTTTGGCAGATGAATGAATAGTCGAGGAAGAGTGATTCAGCACAAGTTGTCACTCAGGACTGCGATTTCATAAAAACAAACATAACCTAAAACTTGCTTCTCTGAGGCCACAAACTCAATAGAATTGACTAAAACACGTAGTAGTTTCTCTCTCAAGCAACGGTTGTTTTAAAATGGAATGAAATAATAAGTTACCTACCTTTTTTCACTCTTTTTCAACCTCTCCACTTGCATTTCGTCTTTCGTAGTTAACACTACGCAAAACCCTTCGACTACTCACCGGCGTGAGAGCGCGACGGTGGGAAGAAAGTTGTCAGCATGTCTCGTCCCAGTCCTAATCACCTCACGGCCGTAGTCCTCGTCAGTGGTCGCCCTATCTTAAAGTCCCTATTTATAGACTTCACACGGGACCAATTTACCTGTAATGGACGCTTTTAAATCAGTCTGGTCCCCATCTTTGTCAGTTGTTATTCAAGAAAAGGATGATAGGCACAGAATAAATATATACACTTCTCATAGCAACGGAGCTGCACCTAACATCCATTTTTGGCTTCCGGCTTAATGTAGCTAAATGGTTGAAACCATTTTTTCCTCTTCAATTGATGTTCTAACCGGCAATAATATAATATTTGGGCTCTTTGCAAAAGATAAGTTATCATATTGTTGGGTAAACAAGTAATCTTTCAATGTCGATATCTTCAGTATTTTGTAACTGCATGGTGTTTTTGTATGTTTATAAATAAATGATACCCATTAAAAAATCCGACATCCAGTGTTTTTAATTTTCAGGCCTTAAGCATAAAATAGATTATGTAGTGTCTGACTATGATCTAACTCAAACAAGTTTCCGAAATTTTGGACATCAGCGCTAGCGGTGAGTACAGTTTTTGGGTTCTGCAGAGTTTGTATTGAAAAATTGATAAAGACCAGAACCTTGCTCTGCAGATACGTTTTCCATTCAATTCTTTAAAATTTTTCTAACAGTAAATCCATTAAGCAACTTTTCGTGTATAGTCCTTAATAGCCTTTATTTTCTTTTAAAACTGTTTCGTTTCATTTTTAAGTTTAGCCACAATTATCGTATTGAATGTCTCTCACACCATTTTAGGCGGAACAAAACTGGTAAGACCTAAATCTTCAAGTTCAGATCAATTTAAAACCAGACGAAAAATCAGGAGAAAAAACAGAAAAAATCCTCCCGGAGAATCCCTGACATAACACCTTGAACGTCCACACTTAATGACCCTGTGGCATCATTCGCAGGATTAAACAATTCTGAGTTATGTGGATAAAGCGTAAATTATGAAGAAAACTCTTGCTAGTAGTGATTGCCGCTCAGCCGGTAATTTTCGTGTGCAAGTGTTGAAAGCATTGACCCTGGCGACTAGATCATTTTTTCGATAAACTATGTTTGCTCATATGTAAACGACTGACAAACTTTGTAGATGAATTTTCTGGCTTGATGAATGCAACACAGCCCTCTAACCATCAGCACGGTTTACTTGCCAATTTTTAAAACCATTTCTTTGTGTGCAAAAACTGAACGCATTTTCGTTGTCTGTTATCTGCATAACAACGTCTGTTTGTTCACGCTCACGGCTGATAAGCCTCCTCCACAAATTTTTTTGCTGACGTCAACACATTCTTAACCGGCTACACAAGCAAGATTTCAAACACTCCCTTGACAACTCTCCCAGTTCAAGACCTGGCATACCACTTTTTGAAGGAAAACGTAACGTTCGATTTTCAAAACTTGTTTTGCTTATTCACAATATTCTCGTTGACAAGTTTATCGTTTTGCCAATTTTTGAACAAGGAGACGTGTCAGCAGCCCGGGGGGGGGGGGGGGGGAAGACTCCCTTATATGAGCTATATAGGTATGTGCGGCCCCAAAGGGCATGGTTTTTTAGCCTTTTTGGTCTGAAATAGGGTATCAATTTTGACCATTTTGGTCTGAAATAGGGTATGGTTTGAGCACTCCAGTCTTGAATTTGATATGTTTTTTTAGACGAAGCTACTTCTTCATCTTTAGCCGATAAGACCATCAACAAAAGCCCTTCTTTTGTGTCTTTTGATTATGTTTACGCTAACTGTGTACGTGAAATAGGTCTGAAATAGGGTAGGGAAAATCGCAGATTTTGGTCTGAAATAGGGTAAGGGTTTCAGGAAGCGGGCCGCACACCCCCACCCAATTTTTCTGGGAGTACCCCCCCGGGGGTCAGCAGAAACCAAGTCACATTTTGTGTTACACACGATAAAATACGTACTTCCCCACTCGCAACAGCTTTTACTGGTTATCCTGTTTTGCCAGTTCTTAAACAAGGAGACTAGTCAAATTTTTTGTTTCATGCGAACAGTACATTAAACTTAACTATAAGCAAACTTGCCAAAGAAGGATTGGTCGTGTGGAATTAGCTTAATCCTTGCTAAGTCTCACCAATCCTTCTACGGCTGTACACTCAGCACTGGTCAGATCTTGGTCCTCTTCTTCATATGTCGAGCCGAGCAAATCGCCTTCTTTTCGTTTTTTATCGTTTGTGAATATTTGCCCAATGGCATCGTCCTCGTTCCAGTTTTCCAGCCATCTCCGTTTTAAAGATTTGCCAAGATTAACCACGTCATCGGTTGGAGGAAAATCTTCTAAATCTGCAATGTCTCCTTGTGTATGAATATTTTGAGAGCGGTCCTCTTTGAATGGAATGTTATTGATGTTTCCTCTTTGTTTGCCAACAACGACTGTCGGTTTCATTTTATGTTTAAGGATGTCCAGTGCTTTTTCTTGCTTCTTGAGCAAAGCTTTCAAGTTCCGTATTCTCTCCCCCCGATCGTAAGTCTCGGTGATTTTAGTCTCTTGATAATCTTCAAATTCTTTAGGATCGATCATTAGTTCTTGTGGCTTCCCGTTTTGTAAGTTCGAATTTAACTCGCCAGCCTTACTTTCAGAATATGTGGTCCCGCCTGAGTACTTATTTTGGTCTGAGGAAGGCTGACTT
>JAEMWC010000372.1:377500-522500 GCA_016490735.1 Pachyseris speciosa
GAGGTAAAGGAATGGAAAATGGCATTTATTATGTTAAGATGAAAACAGATTTTTACAAAAATCATCACTCTTATGAGAGTTAGCATAATTTTTGAGACCTTAGCAGGTTTGTGGCAGATGTTTTGCATGGTTATTGGGGTATGGTATTGACCTGATACCTTTTGTAGCATTACAGGGCTTTCATAGCTCCTAAGAATTAGGCAGTGTGATATGGTATTGCTGAACATCTTGTGCAGTGCACTTACTATGATTAGCCTATTACAGGTGTTTCAGTGAATGGTGATGGTAAACTGACTTGTGTTTTGGGAAATTGTTTGTGTTTTGAGAAACTGTTTCGTGTTATGGGAAACTGATTTTTGTTTTGGCAAATTGATTTGTGATTGACCCTTTTGGGCCGCTGTAGAAAAGCAAAGTGAAAGACCAACAGATAACAGATGGACAATTAAATTTTAAGAATAATTTTAAATTTTTTTGTACCCCCCTCTGAAACTGAGGGTGTAATTTCTTCTTGGGTATACTCATTGGAAATTTCATTTAGTTAGGTAGGCTTCTCCTGAAGTGCTGGCAGCTGGCTGAAAAGTGGCTTCTTTACATTTTGAGCCACCTGCTTTTCAATGAAAAGTTTCCAACGTTTTTTGAAGGCTGTTTAAATTCTCATAAAAAAGCCACCTTCTGTTAGATTCCAGTCAGCTACTCTAAAACCTAATAACAACTCTGAGGCCATAAGGCTTGTGACAAATAATCACAGTGACTACAATATCCAAACAGATTACATTGGAAACTTGAATTTAAAGTTACATCTTACTATCAAGAAAACTTCTGAACAAACAAAAAATAAATGAAATAACAATCCCTTCTAGTTTTATTTTATTGTTTTTTTTGTTTCCACTTTACTAAAAGGGGATATCTTACTGAGAAGCTACTAAATTTTGTCCTTTGAGTGACCATGTTAACATATTTTGTAATTGTATTCAGGTTATGGGTATGGTTTGTGTGTAGTGTTCTTTAATTTGAAACCTACCTTAAAATAATTATACTATACGTATAATAACTATACTTAGCCATACCATTGCATCAGCCTGTTTGACTCAGTGAACTGTATAGTTGAGAATAATTTGTCAATAGGTTGTTATCGAGGGTCTTTTGGCACAAAACACATTTACACTACATGTATGTGAGGAACTGAAAACATGATTCCTTTTAAGGAATCATGTTTTCAGTTAACTGAAAGCATTCGCTCATGTTTTAAAAATTGTAAAGGTAAAATTGGTGTGGTCTCATGGGAGAAATCAAGTCCTTTCCTGGTGTACCATTGGCTTGGCAATCACAGCAACTACAACTGTATCATGCAAAAATGGAATTTAATAATTGTCATATTATGGATACACAGGAGCGTTTATAAAGACAAGAGTGCATACAAAACACTGAACATCCTGCATCAACTTCTAAACAACTTTATCTGAAACTTTGCAACCTAAAAGTTGCAGCACAGTCAACATAATGTAAATGTTTCCAGCAAGATTTTGCAAAAGCCCACTCTAAAACATGTTTTTAGAACTTTTTAACTGAGCTCAGCACCACTGTGGTAAAAGAGTTCATGGAAAGCTTGTGCAAATTACCATGCATCTTGCATGTACAGTACAACACAATTAGCAATTATCACAACTGCAAGGCAATCTGCATATTTTTATGCACACCTTGGGAAGAAAAGCATATTGGCCAACAGATACCAGTCAAAAATATGAAAAGCAAAACAATGCAATGTATCACAGTGGAACTGTACACTTTCTCTAAAAACTTTTCGTGGTCTCTCTCGAAATTCAGCTGAAACGGTCGATTGCAAGGATTGAGCAAAATATTAAACCGCCGAGCTGAGTGCTTCTCGCCCGATCGGCAAACTTGTCTGGCCCGTGCAACAGAAATTTCATCGCCCCGAAGAGTTTCAGGAGCGGCCCACTGCCCGTACGTAAACCAGAGAAAAAAGCCCAAACCAAGCAACAATGATCCTAACCAGAGAAAGAGACCGAGTTACATGCTGTTCTTCGCGTGAAGTTTACGATGCCTGCGGCCGGTCTTCATCTTGATTTTTCTAGTTCCTTACAAGTGATTGTTGCTTGAGTTCAATTTTAATTTGTGGATTTCTGGGTTTTGTGGGTCCCTTTCCACCAAAATGTTCCTCTTGGGATAAATCTGTCCAACGAACGAGACAAGTGGAACCACTAAAAATATGGTCGACAGCAGATTGACGGCTTACTTGTTGGTGTAAGAAGTCACGAAAGGAGTGCGATATATAAGCTAATAGCCGATTGGGCAGAAAAAAATTCCTTGCCAGAAAATTTCCGCCCAATCACGAAGCTGGATTTCAATAGCTTCTGGAACGAGTCCGATAAAGAAATGTTCCCAGGGGCTCTCCCGACTGTCTTGTAAACTTTCGCTCGTCCCGAATCTTTGTCCCGTCCCGACTATCTGCCCCAGGGTCTCCGAGGATGACTTTTTACTTGAAGGAAATTCATCACTGTAATTCGAAGTTGAATTGCTAAAAAAGGAATATTTTGAAGAATATATTTTGTACATAATAAAATTATTTCACCGTTAATACAATGTTGTTACGAAGGCTATATATCTTGACAATCATCCACCCATTTACATTTACCTGTTCAGATCACTCTTTAGATATAACGCGTACGAAGTCCATCTCGCCGGATATTTTGAAGATCTTTGATACTTAGAAACAACACCGTGGCTGATTTAAGAGATCTAAAACCCCAGCCAGCCCAATTCTGTTGTTGGTTGTACTTCATGTAATAATTTGAAAAAATAAAAAAATAAAAATAACAGGTACCTTAGATGTGGGCCATTCCCTGCCTGATGCAAACGATGCCTTTTGTCGTTGTCACCGAAGTTTGCTGACGAACCACTCGCTCCGAAACGCATATGGTGCTGAGTGTTGTCCATTTAGGATCCTTATCTACACTGTATACGGCACAGGGATGCTATTCTTTAATGCCACTGAGCGCGAGCCAAACTATCTATAAATACACATTAAAGATGACGTGGTTCTTCTGTCGAAAGCGGAGATCGTTTAGAAAACACAGCGACCAGTTTTGAGGTAAGAAGTAACTATAGTAGCCTGTCTTTTCGGATGAAATGTTTTTTGGTTTTTTCAGACTTTCACTTTCAAAACGCGTTGAACAAGAATAACTTTAAGTAGTGAATCGCTGTCTATAGACTAAAATTATGCGTAAAATTCGAGTGAGAAGGCAGGTGGTTTCTTCTTTGTATATTCGGAGAAAGGGAAAATCCCCTCCTTAGCACATGACGAAAGAAAAGGAATTTGTTTTTGCTAACTCCCTGACATACAAAACGCAGTTATGATTCACCTTTATGGCACCCAGGTTTGTCAACAAGGTTTGAAAGTCAAAAACACGAGCTCATTAATATTCACGCGTATTCAAAATCCTGGGAGAAACGTTATCATATGTTAATAGTCTTACGGTTTGTTGTCACTATCAACGTTTATAATATATTAGCCCTAACAGGTGGAGACGAGCATTACAACAAATTAAACTGCGCTGTAGCTGTCGGATCAAAATTGTACAATGTATTAATTACGTCACGGGTTAACGCATGGAAAGGACGCATAAAGAAATATTTGCATCCTACGAGCAGAAACCGAAAAAAAAGAACGTTTCATCGGAGTAAGCGTCAGTATTATCAATCCTCACTGCCTTATTTTCAGTTTCTTTTGTAATAATTGTAAGTTGTTTTCCACGAAGACAATAAACCCATCCCGACGTATTTATAATCAACAAGAGCCATAATGGCTTTTAGCTCGGGGAAAATTGCAGGATGTAGCTTGGAGAGGACGTGCAATGTTGTCATTGCAACTTGTCGTTTGACATAAGTACCAAGATCAAAGGGTCGTGAACGCAAACATGAGATTTCAAAATTAATGGCCGAAGGATAAAGCGGCAATGATTTATCCTATGATTTGGAGTCTTATAAACACCGATATTAAAGTACGGTTCCATTTTGTGATATTGTCCCTCTTTCAATTTGCACTTCAATTTCCCGGGTGAGGAGGGGGGGGGGGGGTTACTCGAAGTATACATGACGGAGGGGTCCGACGGAGCTTCATATTGCAAATCCCAAAAAATACATGAGCCTGAAATTTTAGACCCAAAAAAATACCTGGCATCAAAATATCCTACCCCCCAAAAAAATACAAGACTTAAATACCTTAATACTGATTTATAATCAAACAGTCGCACGCGTCGCTGAGAAAAAGTTCGAATGAATATTATTCTGATCCACTGATCGCAACGAAAAGTTCGCTCGGAGATGTGACCCAAAAAAATACGCGTATTTTTTTAAGACCTAAAAAAATACGTGACCGATCTCTTGACCCAAAAAAATACCGAGCGTGTAAATTTCCAACCCCAAAAAATACGTCGGACCCCCCCCCACCGTCATGTATACTTCGAGTACCCCCCTGGGTTCAATTTCTCCTTCGTTCGCCTCAGTTCATGCTTTGACCACAAGCGCCCTATCATACGCGTTCTGTTATTCCTGTCGATAAAACTATGGCAAACAAAGGCACTTTTAACATACAAATGAATTGTTGAAGAACTTGGAACATTTTTACTGATGTATTTTTTGCAGATTCGCCTTAGTTTTCTTGGCTTATTCACAAATTGCCCACCTCTTTGACACAACTCCTACTGGGTTCACGCGCTCGTCTTCGAGATACAGGACTTCTGTTACTCGTGTTTTCGCAGTAAATAAACTTGTCAAATCGTGACCTGCACGTTTGAGAGAAACAGATTCTGCTACAACAGAGTAGGCCGTTTTACAAGGTGATGTACCTTCCTTCCTCAAAGGTTCCTTCAAAGAATAGCAGAAATCAGAAACAAATGTATCCCGTTTATCAGCTTTAGTTTGAGTGCTTTGTGGCGACGTTTTGCTGTCACATCCTGTAGTCGGCTCCAGTGGAGGTTTCGCTCGACTTGGTTCTGATGCTATATTTTTTGCTTTGGGTTTAGCTAATTTCAATGTACGTAAATTTTTAGATTAAGAAGGTTTTGATGTTGTACTCTTTTTTGATACACGTTTGTTTCTTAGTTTCAGTGGCTCAAATGATGGTTTGTTTCGAGATGTTAATTTTAACACTGGTTTGTTTACACGTGTAAAAGCTTTCATATCTCCAGTATTTGCTCGTAAATACCGTATTTACCCGTGTATAATGCGCACCCTGTTTTTCTAGACAATTTTCCAAAATTAAAATAAATAGCAGGAGGGGGTGTGAACAAACATGGCGGAGTGACGTGTTCGTGTTTGCTCCAGTTGTAGCACTCGTTTTTTGCTTACTTCTATGTCCGCTAAGAGAAAACCCCGCTCACCACAACAAGCAGGAGTTTCTGTTTCACCGGCTGAGAAGAAAACGCGAAATAACTCGGAAGATAGCAATAATTCGACCGATATCGTACTTGACATGGCCGACAATGTGAACGAAAAGTTAGACAATATCATGCAAAGCCTGGAGAAGCTTAATCTAATTGAGAACCGCCTGGACAGCATGGCCTCGACAATGGCGAATATTGAGTTGAATCTCAGCAGGCTTGATTCTAACGTGAAAAAGCTTAAAGGCGAGTCTAAAGTAAAAGAGAAAAAGATACAAGAGCTCGAAGAATCCATCAATTTTACTGAGGAAGACGTTGCTGAACTTCAAACGCGAGTCCTTGATTACAAAGCAGAGCTTGACAAATGTAAGAAAGATCTCCTCTATCTTGAGGCTTATAGCAGAAGAGAAAATGTGAAGATTTTTGGAGTTCCTGAAAGCGTGGCTGATAGTACTTCAAAGCTGGAAGAAACTCGAGAAATTGTATACAACGTTTTGGAAAGCGAGTTACAGATCGAAAATCCTCGAGCTAAATTCGAGTTTCAACGAGTTCATCGCATACGTAAGATTAAATCTGCGTCATCGAGATCTATTATTGTGCGGTTCTTGCGATTCACCGATAAAGAAGAAGTAATGAAAATAGCACGTCAACGTTTAGAGGAAAAGGATTTATTTATGTACGATGACATTCCAAAGGAGCTCTATGACCTTCTTAAGCAGCAACAAAAGAAGTTCAAGCAAGCGTTAGATAAAGGTTACAGAGTGCACTTCAGTAAGGCTCAACCTGAAAAACTCTTTGTTAACGGAAAATGTTTGCCTCTTGAAAAAGAGTTAGAATGATCGAATGCATATGCTAGGTAGGAGAGCGATTTCCAAGCATCATTTCGTTATTGGTTTGGTTTAAAATATTATTAAGATATCAAGTAAGTTTTCTGCTTTTCTCTTTTTATTTTTCTTGTAATCCAATCTAAGATTTAAGTTTTTTAAAGTATTTTGTAAATCTTAGCGGTAAATCTTTTTCTTCCGGGCTGCGATTTGTGGAGCACTACCTGGAGAATAGGAAGATGCCCATACAACAAGTTTTGGGGCGGTTGGTAAGGTATTTGTTTTATGTTATTTTCGTTTTTCCGATGTTTATGAATATTTCTTTCACACCTTCAAAACTGTCTTTGTCTTTGTTTTGTGTAGATGCAATTTTCCCAGATTTTTGAATTTTTCAACGACTTCTTTTGTTCTTCTTTGGCTTCCACTTGTTTATTGCGTTTAAGCTTGTCCTTTCAAGCATGGCTAATTATAATTTTAATCTATTATCTCTAAATGCTCGAGGGATTCGTGACGCTTTCAAAAGAAAATCAATTTTCTCGTGGGCTAAACAGCAAAAAGCCGACATCATATTTTTACAAGAAACCTATAGCACCCCCGATATCGAAGATAAATGGAAGTTTCAGTGGCAAGGCAAAATGCTGTTCGCGCACGGCACAAATCACAGCAGAGGCGTGCCCATTCTATTTAATAGCGACCTTCAATTCCAAATCAAAAATGTGCTTAGCGACAACAATGGCAGGTACATTTTAGTTGAAGCAACGGTTCAAGACTCTCCTTTCCTTTTAGTAAATCTATATGCACTCACGAATGGCCGTGAACAATGTGGCTTCTTCGAAAACATTACATTAAAATTAGAAGAGTTCAACGTAGACCCAGATTGCCAAATTATTATCGGTGGCGATTTCAACACCCACCTTGATCCTACGCTAGATAACCTTGGGGGAAGGATAGAGACGAAACCTTCTGTAAGAAAGATTGAAGAATTAATGATAACTTGTGATCTTATTGATATTTGGCGAATACAAAACCCGATAAAAAAGAATTTTACTTGGGCTCAGAAAAGACCGTTTATAAGACGCCGGCTAGACTTTTGGCTTGTAAGTAGGGCTCAATCTTTACTTTGGTAGATTTAAGGGGTAATGCCCGCTACCATGTGGCCTTAGTGCCTTTAGAGTGGCTTCAGCTTACCAAATCACATTAATTTGTGAGGTATATCGTTGTCACTCCAGCCACATCCCACAAGCTTTACGTTTTCACTGCTTGTTTTATGGATATGTGGGTACTTGAGCCTGAGCATTAGCTATGCCATGCTGATGAGGCCTAACAAGGCCGAAACAGCTGTCCATGGCTGCTAATGCTCAATCTTTACTTTGGTAGTTTTAAGGGGTAATGCCCGCTACCATGTGGCCTTAGTGCCTTTAGAGTGGCTTCAGCTTACCAAATCACATTAATTTGTGAGGTATATCGTTGTCACTCCAGCCACATCCCACAAGCTTTACGTTTTCACTGCTTGTTTTATGGATATGTGGGTACTTGAGCCTGAGCATTAGCTATGCCATGCTGATGAGGCCTAACAAGGCCGAAACAGCTGTCCATGGCTGCTAATGCTCAATCTTTACTTTGGTAGTTTTAAGGGGTAATGCCCGCTACCATGTGGCCTTAGTGCCTTTAGAGTGGCTTCAGCTTACCAAATCACATTAATTTGTGAGGTATATCGTTGTCACTCCAGCCACATCCCACAAGCTTTACGTTTTCACTGCTTGTTTTATGGATATGTGGGTACTTGAGCCTGAGCATTAGCTATGCCATGCTGATGAGGCCTAACAAGGCCGAAACAGCTGTCCATGGCTGCTAATGCTTGGGCTCAATCTTTACTTTGGTAGATTTAAGGGGTAATGCCCGCTACCATGTGGCCTTAGTGCCTTTAGAGTGGCTTCAGCTAACCAAATCACATTAATTTGTGAGGTATATCGTTGTCACTCCATCCACATCCCACAAGCTTTACGTTTTCACTGCTTATTTAAAACGGAGATTGTTCCTGCTATAAAGTCGGGTCATTCTGCCATCACTTTATCGCTTAACAGCCTTGACAAACAAATGCATGGTCCGTCCTTCTGGAAGTTCAACTCAAGTTTGCTAGAAGATACTTCTTATGTTGAGCTTATAACCTCAAAGTATCCTGCAATGGCTTGATGAATTCAAGGAAGTAAGTGACAAACGCGTTCTGTGGGACTTAATTAAATATAGAATAAGGTTTGTTTTTGTAATTTTGTAAGGTTGAATTGTAATAATTCTAGTTCATCTTTTTTTATCGATTATATAGATTTATCTTCCTTCTCCTTTCCTTTTCTTTCCTTATGTTTGTTTTCCTCTGCCCGCCTCGATGAGCTAAGCTATATGCGAGCAGAGGAAGTTGATATGTGTGTTTATGTATAATTTTTATTTATTTTGTAACTCTTACTTGAATATCAATAAACAGAAACAGAAACAATTAAATATAGCAAAGAGAAGGCCAGAGAGCGCAGAGCACGTTTGCTTCAATTGGAACAGAAGGTAAAAAGGTGTGAATCACTTTGCAAATCCTACGCAAAAAATGTTGATGAACTTGAAACGGCAAAATCGGAATATGAACTTCTGCTTGATTACATCGTAGGGGGTTGCATAGTACGCTCACGAATCAATTGGTATGAGAACGGCGAGAAAAACTCTAAATACTTCTTAAATTTAGAAACATCAAGGTGTGGTAAAACTGCTGTTCGTCGGCTTTACGACTCCGAAGGTAAAATTACTGTTAATTCTCAATCCATAATGAATGAACTTGCAGATTATTACCAAAACCTTTACAGAAACCATGATTCCCATGAAAATGAAGTATTCATGCAAGAGTTTTCTGATAATGAAAACATCCCGACGTTAAGAGAGCATTCAAAAATAATATGTGAAGGATTGCTTTCGTGCTCAGAATGTTTCGAAGCCCTGAAAAAATTTCCTAATGGTAAAGCTCCTGGTAACGACGGCCTTACAGCTGCTTCCAGAAATAATTCACGTTGACCAATACGCGTACGTAAAGGAAAGAACAATGCTTGATGCTATTCATACAACTGATGACATCATTGAGTATACTAAAGTTCAACAAATGTCCGGTCTTTTGGTTGCCTTCGATTTCGAGAAAGCCTTTGACTCTTTAAGCTGGTCATTTTTATTCAGGGCCTTGCGTTCCTTTAACTTCGGTAATTCGTTTATCACTTGGGTATCTGTCCTCTATAGTAACATATCGAGCTGCGTTCTAAATAACGGTTTTCTTACGCAGCTTTTTGATGTTCGCAGAGGTGTTAGACAAGGAGACCCATTGTCAGCATATCTTTTTATTATTGCACTCGAAGTGTTGCTCGTTAAAACAAGGAGTGATGAGGGAATAAAAGGCATTGCTGTTGAGAACAAAGAAATTAAGATTGCAGCTTTCGCCGATGATTTAACAAGCCTCCTACATGACTCTCAGTCTTCTGAAAATCTTTCCACGTTACTTGATAAATTTGGAAAACGTTCCGGTTTAAAGCTCAACACAGAGAAAACTGAAGCTCTATGGCTGGGAACTGCTCATCATAAGAATCAACCCCCGCTTGCTGGTATTGATGTTGATAAAATAAATAAGCCAATTAGAATTCTAGGTGTTTATTTTACTTATGATTGGAAGAAAAGACAAGAGCTTAACTATGATGAAACTTTAAAAACAATTTCTGAAATACTGAAAGCTTGGAGATGGCGAAATTTAACATTGTATGGTAAAATCCAGGTTGTTAAGACTTTTGTAATCCCGAAATTTATGTTTGGTGCATCTCTCATCTGCTCTACAAAAAATCTGATCAAAGACCTCAATTCTATTATCTACAGATTTGTCTGGAAAGGAAAAGATAAAATTAAACGACTAGCACTCATTAGCGATTATAAGAGTGGCGGCCTGAGAATGCCTCATATCGAAACTCTTATCGATACGCAACGCATTATTTGCCTTAAAAAGTACATCGAGGACCACGAAAGTCCCTGGAAACATATTCTTTCGTTTTTTCTTAAGGACCACGGACAAATATTTTTCTTACAATGCAATTTTAGCCCTGCTGACCTTCCAAATAACCTTCCTTGTTTTTACAGAGATTGCCTTACAATCTGGTCCAAACTACATGCTAAACCTGTTGAATCTCGCGAAGAAGTCTTTAAACAGATCATATGGAATAACCAATTTATACGCATCAATAGTAAGGCCATATTTTGTAAGAAATTATTTTTGAAGGAAATTATTTCTTTTTATGACATTCTGACGGATAAAGGTTCTCTTAAGCCATGGCCCTTCTTCGAGGCGAAAGAGTTAATGACTTCTTCCTACTTCTAGGTATCTTTGATGCCGTTCCTATTGCATGAAAAAACTCTTAAGCTTGAACGATGAGGCTTCATTTACATGTCAGGGCCCTCCTACGACACAATAGTCTTTCTTTTTAAACGATAAATATTTTTCACTTGATTCGATTAATTCGAAAAAAATTTACTGGGAATTAGTGGAGATGATTCAAACTCATCCTTCTGCGCAACACAAGTATATTAACCCTTTAACATTTTTTATGCAAATTATCGTTCGCCGGCGAACGATAACTTTCCTTGCTTGGTGTATAAAGAGAATTAAATGTATTACAACACCAACAACACCAGTCACATCCTGAAATAAAGCTGTTTCCTGAATAGAACCCTTTAATTAAATTGATTGAAATGCTCCGTTGTAACTTTGGGTAAACCTTGTGCTCACGAAGTTGTTGAAAACGAGGGAATACTTGTGAAAACCATGAAATGTTCATATGCACCTAAGAAACACAATAGACAACAAATTGTACCCAAGTTTGGTCAGTGACATGAACTTATTGCGCCATTACTGTTCCTGCCCTTGAACCGCTCTCAGCTCCAATTCTCCAGCCACAGCATACCAAAAACATTCGTTTTGTCCGGTTTGAGGGTTCAAATTGCGACACATTTGACATCACAACTCCCTAGGGAGTCAACTGTCGATCCACCAACAACTATTAATGGAAGGGGCTCTCTATGTTCGTAAAAACGGTATATAGTTATAAGCACTTTCTGTCGATTTGAACATTACCAAATGGCTCCATAACAAGGACTCTCTGAATCATCCAAAATAAAAGAAACGTTAAAGGGTTAAGATATTTCCCGATAGAGATCTCGATTGGCAAACAATATACTTACTTCCACATGTCGTTACGCTTGACACTAACCTTAAAACAAGAATTTTTCAATACAAAGTTGTCAATCGCATATTATACACTAACAATTCTTTACATAAAATGAAAATAGTTGACTTTCCTCTATACACAGCCATACGTCAGAGGAATCTTTCGAGCATCTCTTTTGCCAATGTAGGTTTAGTCAAGATTTCTGGAAGTCTGTAGTTCTCTGGCTTCAATCGTTACACATTGGTATTGACTCTTTAAACGACTGCGATATCATTCTTGGCTTTACGTTTAAGCGTCCTAATTGGACTTTTTTAAACCATGTAATTATTGCTGGGAAACAGATAATATACCATAATCGGCTTAAAAATTCTTTACCTTCTTTAAGCCAAGTTATTGCCAAACTAAAATACTCGGAATCTATTGAACGCTCAATTGCCTTGAAGAACAACAGACTAGCCAACCATAATGAAAAGTGGAAGCCAATGAACAACATAATACAATAAAGCGAAGTTTTTCTTTTTTTAACCTTTTTTCCGGGTTCTTACACAAACTTGTACAAGGTTGTAATGTCTTCTTGTAAGCTGTGTAATTATTAATTAACTTCAGTGTATTGTTATTTGTACTCTAATGTAATGTTATGTGAGTTAGTAAATGTAAGTGAGGTAGTGTAGTGTAATGTAAGATAGCGATGTAGTGTTTGTGAAGTAGTAAATAAAGTTAAAAATAAAACAAAATAAAATAAAATAAATAGCAGTATACCTATCTGTTAAAATAACCACCATTTCGTCGGGTGTGGACAAAACGTGGCCTAGGCCATGGCCTAGCCTATGGCCTACCCTATGACCTACTGGTGGTCGATTTTTTAAAACTCGGTTCAGTATTCCTGGAAACCTGTGTGAACAACGTTCTCCATCAATCTGTCATACGGCTACGACTCTCTTCTGTTCTCTTGGCGGCGTTTCGCTCAAATTTTCTAAGCAGACTCGTGGTACATTGGAATCAGGAAAAAAAGCATTAATAAACACTAATTTTGAACAACTATTGTATTAAAGGAATAGCAACTGTTATAAAGGAGCTCCCGCGAAGGTCCCTCTCTCAGCGCTCATTCCGTGCAAATAAGCCAGCGAACTGGGTCCCAGTTTCTTTCACTTGCGTGTACTGTCTGCGGAAGCGAGGTAAAATACCTAATTACATCCAAACCATCATCTAGCATGTAATACATCTGCCCATAGCCTTTATGATATGAAACACTATTATTTTAATACTGAAGGGCTTCATGTTTTACCGTCAACAATGTAAACCGGCTTAATATAATTCATTCATTGTCAACTTGCGTTACGCTGCGTTACGTCTAGTGGTCAGAGCACGTAGAGGTTGTTGGGTCGGGTGAACGGGATAAATCCTGACGCAGTTAAACGGACGACGAAAACGGTAAACTTCAACTGAAACTGGATTTATTTACGAGTTGTTGAAAACATAAACGAATCAACGAAATACGACTCGACAACGATTACAAGCTCGGCTACCTAGTTGCGTTACGTGTGACTGATCACGTGCACAGTTTGGCGCGAACATCCTTCCCCCCCGTGTTCGACGGCGGGGTGAGGCGGCGAACACTACTTCGCACCTTCTAGTAAACACAGTTTAACAACAGGTCGGATGTAAGTCCCACTCTTGGTACGGACGTCGGCTGCTCTGACTCTTCCGTCGTCTCCCGGAAGTACTCTTAGAACACGAACGAACGGCCAACACCCGCGAGGGGAATTCTCTTAGACGACGAGTACGAGGTCTCCTTCACAAACATTGCGGGCTTCATTCGTCCACTTTCGACGTTCCGTCAGCACTGGAAGATATTCTCGGAGCCAACGTTTCCAAAAGTGCTATGTCAGCACCTGCGCGTGCTTCCACCTCTTACGACTACACAAGTCCTTATCACTGACGACATCTGGCGGCACGTTAGGGTTTCCTCGCCCGAGCAGAAAGTGATTCGGTGTCAGAGCTTCTTCATCGCGATAATCAACACTAACATGAGTAAGAGGGCGACCATTTAGTAACGACTCCACTTCAGCCATAAACGTGAGTAAAGTTTCATCATTGACACACTGTTTTCCTGCCACCGCCTTGAGCGCTCTTTTAGCAGACCGAACGAGGCGTTCCCAAACGCCTCCAAAGTGTGGCGAAGACGGAGGATTAAAATTCCACTGCACTCATCGCCAGACAGTTGGTCACCAATTCGCTCAGCATCTAGACGCACGACAGCTTCTCGGAGCTCTTTCTCGGCACCAACGAAGTTAGTGCCGTTATCCGACCAAATGTGGGCTGGCTTTCCGCGTTTGGCTATCATTCTTCTCATATCCATTAGGCAAGAATCAGTGTCTAGTGAGTGAGCAATCTAAAGGTGGACAGCACGGGTTGTCAAGCATGTAAAAAGCACTCCGTAGCGCTTTTCTGTTTTCCTTCCATGGCGTACAAGCATAGGGCCGAAGTAATCAACTCCAGTATTCGTGAACGGCGGTTGCTGACAACCCAGTCTTGAATTGGGCAGATCGGCCATGACAGGTGGTTCGGGTTTCGCTCGTAGTCTTCGGCAGGAGGGACAACTGGACGAAATCGTCCGAACTGTGGCTAGCCCCATCAGGATCCAAAACGTCTGTCTCAGCTCGTTTAGAACATGTTTGTCACTTGCACAGTACAAACGAAGATGATAGTGTGTTACAATAAGACGTGTTATTCCATGCTTCGGATCCAGAATCAAAGGATATCGTGTTTCTTCAGGAACAGGGGCTTTGCGTAGACGTCCACCTACCCTTAAACATTCTGCTTCGTCAATATACGGTCTAAGCGCACTGAGTCGACTCTTCACTGGTAAACGCTTGCTTTAAAGTCTAGAGGAAACGAGTCTCTTTGACTTTTGTGCACGGCAATCAACTCCGCATTGCGGATTTCCCCAGCGGTTAGAGATGACAGAACGCGATCTTCTGCCTTTCTTCTACAGTTCCGGACGAAACGACATATCCATGCGAGGACACGACGGAATCTTGTCCATGAGGAGAACTTCTCTGGGTCTGGAAAGTAAGCTGTCAGATCGGTAACGGATGCATGACCTGACCACTTTGTATTCTTCACTTCCTCATCCTTTTCACGGAGAGGACCAATGAACGTGTCGTGAGGCCAGTGTTCTTCGGGCTTGGACAAGAAGGTAGGGCCGTTAAGCCATCGGCAATGCGTATCCAAATCTGCCGCACGAAGGCCTCGGAAGCAATCGTCAGCCGGGTTTAGGTGACCAGGGACGTGTCTCCACTGCGTCGGGTCGGTAGCATCTTGAATCTGAAACCCCGTTAGCCACGAACGTGTAAAAGCGTCGACTTTCATTAGCTATGTACTGCAACACAGTTTTTGAGTCGCTCCAAAAGATGGTGTCTTGGATGGTAACTGTCAACTCTTGCTTGACCAGCTGGGAACACAGTCTAACGGCTAAGACGGTAGCTTGGAGCTCCAGACAAGGAATGCTAAACTGCTTTAATGGGGCAACACGATTCCTTGCCAAAATAAACGAAACTTTAATCGTACCATCAGGAAGTGAATATCTAGCGTAGCACACGGCACCAAAGCCAATTTCGGACCCGTCAGCAAATACATGAAGCTGAATTGAAATTGACTCTTCAGGACATGTGTCAACACAAAAACAACGGGGCAGTTCAAATTCACGAAGGTTCATCAGATCAAGGAGCCAATCTTCCCAGATTCTTTGATCTTCATCCAAGGGCTCGTCCCAGCCTTTGTTCTTTCGCCACAGCGATTGGATCAGACGCTTTGCGGGCAGCATGTACGGAGCTAGCACTCCCAGTAAAAGACGCCTCGCTTGGTAGACTTATACGATTGGCGTGAGCAAACAGAAAAACGGAAACAATCTGTTTCAGTGTTTCATTTCAAACCGTGTGTGCGTTCAATCGGTAGTTCGTCAAAGTTTACGTCAACTGACGGGCTAGCTTTCTCTTCAGGGATCTGTGATAGGACTTCACGCGAGGAGCTGATCCACTTGGTCAACCTGAAACCTCCACGGGACAAGAGGGAAGTCATTTCAAGGAACATTCGCACTGCGGTGGCTTCATCACATACAGACCTCAGAAAATCATCCATGTAGAAGTTCTTTTCTACGGATTTGATCGTGTTTTCAGAAAACGAGACGTCGTCACGGTTGTCAAGGGCTGTCTTTCTCAAGACAAAGTTCGCCATACATGGGGAGGAAGCAGCTCCGAAAATCATGACAAGCATCAGATACACATCAGGTGGGCGTTGCAATTCTAAGTTCCGCCACAGGAACCATAAGGCAGGCTGATCTTCTTCTACGATCTGAACCTGGTGAAACATGGCCTCAATGTCGGCGGCTAGGCCAACACGCTGTTCTCTAAACCGCAATAGGGCACCCACTAAGCTATTCAGGAGGTCAGGCCCGACGTGAAGCTTGTCGTTCAAAGACACTCCATCGTGCTTGGCCGCAGCGTCCATGACAATTCGGACTTTGTCAGGTTTGTTAGGGTTACGGACTGGATGATGCGGCAGGAACCACTGTTTCGGTGTTGGGACGGCTGCTTCTTCAGGGGTAAGCTTTCTAGCGTAGCCTTTGTCAATGTAGTCTTCAAAAATAGCACAGTACTTCCTCACAAGGTCTCCGTCATGCTTGAGTTTCCTCTCGGTGGACTCTAGTCGCTTTACAGCCATGAGACGGTTGTCAGGAAACTTTACTTCTTGCTCTCTCCATAACATTCCGACTTCGTACCTGCCGGACACATGCGCAAAGGTGAGCTATGACCGCTGGTCGAATCAAATGGGAGCGAAGGCGCGTATTGGCTTCCAGCTTCCGAAGGCGGTTCGTTTTCCCTTTCGTTTAGCGAACTTTCAATGATTTCCAGGCACAAATTTGCTCTTTCCGTAGCCATTTCGGTTAGCTTCAGGTGTTCCTGCAAACCTTCAAGTTCCAAAGCCGATTCGTATTCTTCGCTGACACGCTCAAGCTCTCTCAACGCTTGTTCAATTTTGCCAGCCAGCTCGCGTAGTTCCCTTCGACTAGCATGTGACTTCAGAAGACTCTCAGCAACTCAGATAACCTGCTCTTGGCCTTTTCCCTTTGAGAGTTCAAGTTCTCATAATGGCTAGGCCTAACGACGACCCGCATTTCCTTTTCGTTTACATATTGCAACTGCACGTGGTCTGTCTCACCGTCTTTCGACATTTTCAATCTCAAAACCACTTCATTTGAGCAAAGCACTCAATGTTTACGTACCACAGAAACCTCGCTCTGCTACCAGATGTTGGGTCGGGTGAACGGGATAAATCCTGACGCAGTTAAACGGACGACGAAAACGGTAAACTTCAACTGAAACTGGATTTATTTACGGCTTCGAGTTGTTGAAAACATCAACGAATCAACGAAATACGACTCGACAACGATTACAAGCTCGGCTACCTAGTTGCGTTACGTGTGACTGATCACGTGCACAGTTTTGGCGCGAACAGAGGTGTTAGAAAAAAAAAGGAAAGTAAGTTCAGCTCTGAGGTTTTTTTTCTCTCCTCAATAGTGCGACGGGAAAATATAATTTGGGACAGAATCAACAGAATCAAATGCACGTGCATACCGTGGGAACGGCAAGCAGTGATTGGTTGAATATTTTTTCAAGATTTACATCCCGGTATCTCAGTGCTGAATGCCACTCGGTGATCATGAGTGATGGAATTTTGGAAAACATTTAATTTAAAAAGAATTATTGTTTTGGTGTAATTACGTATTTTACATACCTCGCGTCTGAGAAATCTTCAGTCATGGCGCGCACCGGCAAGCTACACGCAAGTGACAGAAACTGGGACGCAATCTGCACGGAATGAGCCTTAGCGCGCCGAAATTCACGGGAGCTCCTTTCTTTAAACAGTTGCTCTTCCTTACGATAGTTGTCCAAAACTATTGTTTATACGGCATTTTGGTTTTCCTGATTCTAATCTACCACGAGTCTGCTTAGAAAATTTGAGCGAAACGCCGCCAAGAGAACAGAAGAGAGTCATAGGTATGACAGATTGATGGAGAACATTGTTTTCACAAGTTTCCAGCACTGCTGAACCAAGTTTTAAAAAAACCGACCACCGGTAGGCCATAGGGTGGGCCATAGGGTAGGCCATGGCCTACACCATGGCCTAGGCCATGTTTTATCCACACCCCCCATTTGGTCAGAGAAAATTCTCACCCGATCGAACAGCTGGAGTTATCTACTCGCGTAAGAGTTCAATATGTAGGGCTTCTTTGATCTTAAGTTGGAAATTAGTAGGAGTCGAGTCTAAGATTGACTCGGCTCCTACTAATTTCCAACTTAAGATCAAAGAAGCCCTACATATTGAATGGGAACAACCCGCATTGAATAAACAACTCAAACATGTTAATTTAATACTCTTAAGTATTATGTAACCTTTTCACTGAGTTGTAACTATTATTCTACAATTTGTAATCAATACCTACTTGTTATTTACTTTATATAAGTGACTCACTTGTAAACATCCTTCAACTGAAGATAGATACTGAGTATCCGAAACATGTCTTCTTGTAGATTCAAACGTTGTGTCATCTTTTTTTAAATGTTTCATAACTATAAAATTGTAGAGAACATAATTTAGAGTTTTGTATGGTGTTGCCGTATTTTCTTTAGTAATAACAATATAATAAACCTGTACATGTCATTGAATGATTTTTTTTCAGTCCAGTTACACTAGTCGATTTGGTGTTTCATTGTAAATTAATAGTTGTAGTTGCCTTTGCTGATAAGACGTCATTTGTGATTTAAAAGGTTAAAATGGGTTGTGCTTCACTCGTGTGGCAATGACAGAAACCAAAAATTACAATGAAATTTCTACTGCACTTACATATGGTGTTCCATCCCCGCCAAAAATCAAAGTTGATCACAACATTCAACTTGACAGTTTAACCATTAACTTGGCAAACCTCAACATCATATTTCACTCTTCAACTTTGTACTTTGTATCACAAACATTGAAACTTTCGACATCAACTTTCAAAGTGACGGTTCAACATTCAACTTTATCCATCAACATTCATGTTTACATATCAACAATGGTCTTGGCACATGGGCTGTCAGCAAAAGATGACGTTTGAATCTCGAAGTCGAATGTTGAGTTACCAAAGGCGCTCCAATCCCGCCAAAATTGAACTTCAGAATTCAACTTTCAAGTTGATAATTCAACATCAAATGTTACGTATCAATACCCGTGTTTAACAATGAACATTGCTATTGCTGATGACGCAAATATGCTAGTTCACCATAACGTAATGTTCGATCTCTCAAAGTTGGTTGTTTCGTTATCCATACGTACCAATTCCGCCAAAAATCCCATTGAAGCGCTGTAGGGGAGGGGAAGGGTAATTTTGTAAGGCCTTAGCCTATGAAGGTCCGTTCTGGTCAAAATTAAACAAGATTTTTTTTGTCGGCGTTTATGGTATTCAATTATTTTTACTGGCAGTCTATTTTATGTCACTGTCTAAATATATTTTCAAATTTTTGTCTTGACTTTTTTCGTTACCTTCTGTGAATTTTTGGGGGGCTACCCCCTACAAATTATTTATTATTACATTGTACGAATTATTTTTGGCACCTTTCCGAATATTTTTTTTTCGCACTGTCCATGAATTATTTTTGGTTCCCTCCGTGAATTATTTTTTAGTACTATCGAATTAATTTTTGGTTCGGTGATGCATTGCGTGGCTGTGACTTGTATGTCTAAAGCGTCAACACTGGATCGAGTTCTTCCCGTCGTCATAAGAACGTTGAATTGCACAAATAGCTCGAAATACACTACAAGACATCGACCGAATAGCTCAAATAGTCCGCTTAAATGGGCCATCCTTCAGCTATGCTAGAGGTGACCCCTCCTCAAGTTCTACTGGAAATAAAACGCCCTCAAGTTCCAATCGTGCAGGAGGCAGTTCACCGTTTGCGATGCGAGAGACCGCAACGCACTGACTGACTGAATTGAGAAGGAGGTTCCCTACACTTTCAAGTTCAAATGATGCTGTAGCACTAGGTATCTCGAAACCTCGGACCCTAAAATGGTCTAAAATTAACAAAAATGTACACAGTGTAATTGCTACAAGCCGTCTTGAGTTCGTCGATAATGTCGTAGCCAGAATCTGCGGAGGGAAACAAAAATAGCTCCCGGTAGTAATTGCCTGTACTGATCACAGAAATAATGCTCAACATTCGTATTGATGTTTGGTTGTTTTATTAGTGTAAACCACATTTATCCACAATGTTTTAGAAGCGATTGTAGCCAAGTTTAGTTAGCGCAGGGTGCGTTGCGTGACGGTTTCCCAATATATGCATTTTCATACACTCACTAAGAAGGCGTAAGTTATAAGTCAACATCAGCTGTCAATTTAATATGGTAAAACAAGTATCTGTTCGTAGATGTAATTTCCAAGGCATGAGTTCATTGTCTTTACCATCCCGTTTCTGTAACGTTACGCTATATATTTTTGTACAGATTGCGAAACCATCACACAACGCACCCCGCGCTAACTAAACTTAGCTCGAATCGCCAGTCTAAAACATTGTGGATAAATTTTGGTTTACTCTTATAAAGCAACCAAAAATCGATACGAATGCTGAGTATTATTTTTGTGATCAGTGCAGGTAATTACCTTCACGAGCTGTTTTTGTTTCCCCTTCAGATTCTGGCTACAACATTATCGACGAACAGTAAACAAGACGGCTTGCAGCAATCACGCTGAGTAAATTTTTATTAACTTTAGGGTCCAAGGTTTCGAGACACCCAGTGCTACAGCATCATTTGAACTTGAAAGTGTAGGGAACCTCCGTCTCAATTCAGTCAGTCAGTGCGTTGCGGTCTCTCGCATCGCAAACTGTGAACAAGAAAGACTGATCAGTGGATCACTACAGAACTGCCTCCTGCACGAGTGGAGCTTGAGGGCGTTTCATTACCAGTAGAACTTGAGGAGGGGTCACCTCTAGCACAGCTGAAGGATGGCCCATTTGAGCGGACTGTTTGAGCTATTCGGTCGATTTCTTGTATTTGTTCAATTCAACGTTCTTATGACGACGGGGAGAACTCGATCCAGTGTTGAAGCGTTAGACATACAAGTCACAGCCACGCAATGCATCACCGAGCCAAAAATTAATTCGACAGTACGAAAAAATAATTCGCGGAGGGTAACCGAAAATAATTCATGGACAGTGCGAAAAAAAAAATATTCGGAAAGGGTGCCAAAAATAATTCCTACAGTAGCCCCCCAAAAATTTCACGGAAGGTAACGAAAATATATTATAGACAGTGACATAAAATAGACTGCCACATTGACTGCCCATTCGTGGGCTCCTGACTGCCAGTAAAAATAATTGAATACCATATAAGCCGACAAAAAAAATCTTGTTTAATTTTGACCAGAACGGACCTTCATAGGCTAAGGCCTTTCAAAATTACCCGTCCCCTCCCCTACAGCGCTTCAATGGGATTTTTGGCGGAATTGGTACGTATGGATAACGAAACAACCAACTTTGAGAGATCGAACATTACGTTATGGTGAACTAGCATATTTGCGTCATCAGCAATAGCAATGTTCATTGTTAAACACGGGTATTGATACGTAACATTTGATGTTGAATTATCAACTTGAAAGTTGAATTCTGAAGTTCAATTTTGGCGGGATTGGAGCGCCTTTGGTAACTCAACATTCGACTTCGAGATTCAAACGTCATCTTTTGCTGACAGCCCATGTGCCAAGACCATTGTTGATATGTAAACATGAATGTTGATGGATAAAGTTGAATGTTGAACCGTCACTTTGAAAGTTGATGTCGAAAGTTTCAATGTTTGTGATACAAAGTACAAAGTTGAAGAGTGAAATATGATGTTGAGGTTTGCCAAGTTAATGGTTAAACTGTCAAGTTGAATGTTGTGATCAACTTTGATTTTTGGCGGGGATGGAACACCATACTTACAGAACATTTGCTCCAACAAACAAGGATAAAAATAGCTCTCTGATTCAAAAGACGGGAATGATAAAATAAACACCGGTTTATGCAAAGAGAAAATAGCTTAATTAATGGTACATTTATGTATGACTTATTTACTTTCCTAGATAATTAATCAAACAAGAACAGTGCCAATATATGCTTTTTGATAAAACAGGACTTGTCGCAAATAATTGCCAAGGAACACACACTTTAAAGCTGTCGCTACTGCTGTTACTTTGACTACCCCTCCTTAATCAAACATTTCTGTTGCCCAGAATGAGGAATGGGGGTAAAGCACTAGAAATATTTAATAATCACTACGTCAGGAAAAGAAATTCGACCTTGAAAATGGTTTTCGATGGCCCCACCAAAACAAGTGGCTTGTCATGTGCTTGCAGCTGGCTCCTCCAAAGAGGTTGACTGGCACATGGGGTGGATAAAACAATTCGCAATGATTAACACACAAGAACCGGCCATATTTTTGAAGACATTTGATTATCCGTGGACACCCCTTTGCCCCTTTGCAGAACTCGCAGGTTGTGAAGAAATACAATGAACAGATTCCCCTATTAAAAGCGAAGCACGTCCTTCAAAACAATTCAGCTTTTTTTCTCAAGGTTTATGTTTATATGCGTGTGTACCTCGTAACAACTAATGATCAACGTCATCCAGTTGAAAAACGGTCCGCTAGTGCGATGTTGGCTGGAACAAGCAACAGGGACACCCAACGACAAGTTTCGGTAGATATATGCACGGTTGAGGGTAGTTCGCCTTAGGCTTTCGGCATCGATTAAAGAGTGCACTCGGATTTTCGTAACTGAAACGTGGCCTAAAAGATTCGCAAATGGGAAAGACGGGAAATCATAGCCCCTGAGGTTTTTGGCAGTCAAAAACACCATCTAGCATTTTCGGAAAGAAAAATTTTCCCTATAAAGTTCGTGGAAAGTTCATTTCATCTAGCATTTTCTCAAAGGAAATTTTGTTCTCTAACATTTTCGGCCAATTATAATTTCAGCTAAGGAATCCGAATAGCTCAAAATCTTCTAGCTAACGAAAACATCAGGGGCACCCAACGAGTCAAATCAACCAAAAGCTTTTGAGGTCTGTTTAAAGAGAGAGTTTTTGTTAGCTAGAAGAATTTGATCTATTCGGATTCCTTAGCTGAAATTTTAGTTACCCGAAAATTTTAGGGAACAAAATCTTCGTTTAAGAAAATGTTTGCTGAAATCATAGTTAATAGAGGGAAATGGTTATGAAACCTAGCAAAGTTCTGTGTTATATGTTTTGGTTTGCTATTTTGGGTCTTGACCGTGCACAAATAACAATAGGTGGTTCGCGTGTTAATGCAACTAACCAATAGAAACATTGCGATTATGTAACTCATGCATAGTACATGAATGCAAAACAAAAGATGTGTAGGGTCATGGACCTTCCAACATAAATCTTGGCCTCTTTGTTTTACTCTTTTGATGTTTGTCGGGCTTCATAACCTTTATCCTTTATTAACTATATGCTGAAATGAACTTTCGACGAACTTTCTAGGGAACTATTTTCTTTCCGAAAATGCTAGCTGAGGTTTCTGACTGCCAAAACCAGCAAATACAACCTCTCCGAAAACCTCAGGGGCTATGATTTCCGGCCCATTGTGAATCTTTTACGCCACGTTTTAGTTACAAAAGTCCGAGGGCACTATTTAATCGACGCCGAAAGCCCAAGGCGAACTACCCTCCACCGAACACATATATACCGAAACTTGTCGTTGGGTGCCCCTGAAACATCACTTTCAACAGACCTCTCTACAGCTATTGCTTGATTTGGCTCGTTGGGTGCGCCTGAAGTAATCAAGAGGCTTGGGGAAAAAAAGTCTACCAGCTAAGCTGTATGGAATTTATAGTGGGCTTACATTTTACTCGTTAAAGAGATTGCATAAAAGTTATTGAGACTGAATTCTATATCATTCGAAGTTATTTCAAGTCACAAGTTCTGTTCAGAAGCACCCATATGACCGGTATAAGACACAAGAAACACAAGAGTTGTTCTTCAATGAAACCCGATCAAGCGAAGTTGGAGCAAGTGAAAAAAAGTAGGATTTGACGTCAGTGGAGACGTCGCCTCAGGTCAACACGTTTCAAAGCGATGAGAATGGTGGAATTATGCAAGGACGGCCATCATTAGCGATCGAGAACGTAGACATTGCTTTCTGTGACTAGACTTCGCGAAAAATTAGTGATGCTGGAAGGCCTATCAGGTAAAAAGCGCCTAACAAAACAGCGAATGAAGAAGTGTGAGTAGAGAAAGCATTGCAAACAAAACATCATAAAAGCGGTCACCTAGGAGAGCTGTGAGAGCGACGGAATATTGTGCAAGATTTGATTGAGGGTTCCAGCGTACGGGAAGCTGAATTAGAAGACGCCCTCGCAAGGTATGAGGAAGCATTTCATAATTTTGTTGACAGTCATGATAATTATCTCCTCTTTGAAGATGATGCGGAGAAAAGAGATTTAATGATTGACAGTTATGAGAACCAAAGAGACTTGAAATTACAGTTAGATAATCTGGTGCGTAAATGGAGGGTCAAGGGTCAGAGGGCAAGTCCCCCATCTGAATCTGACAAGAGTTGGAAAGAGTAATGCTTTCAGTAGGAACAGTATTCAAGAAAGGATGAGAGTAGTAAAGGAGGCAAAATTACATATGCATGCTCTTCAAGAAAGACAGGAGCTGCAACGTGAGTTAGAAGAGGTCGAGAAGGGCAAGGCTGAATTGAGTAGAAACTTGGAGTCGACAGATGCCAGAACCAAAGTGAAACAAGCTGAAATTGATCCATTACTGGAACAAAACGTAGAAGAAGGGAGGAAAGACGGGATGAATGAATATTTAAAGGAACATTATGCCCAAAATCCGGTTTGAGTCTTTGTCACCTTCCAGTGTTAATGGTACCACGCCTCCCCCAAAGCCACAGCCAATCATTGGCGAGAAGGGAATAACGTCATCGATAGAACCCAGCTTTGCTCAGTCCCAGTGTCGTTAAAACCAGAAACAGAACCAATAGTCACCCTTTCCTCAACACCTCATGTGGTTTCAAAGGCTGGTATTAAAACGAGTTCAAAGAAAGTTGGTGCAGTGATAATGTGTCATCGTACAAAGCGTAAAGTAAGCCGTAAACTGTAGGTCCCGTCTCACAACACTTGCACCTAATAATCTGTGGGACGTTAAAGAACCCACACACTGTTCGAAAAGAGTAGGGGACGTAGTTCCCGGTGTGGTGGTCTATCTCTATCTTTCATCTTTCTTTGACATTCATGTGTGGGTTGGGTGGGTGAGATCAATATGGACTGATAGCGGCTGCCAGAGGCACCTTTACAGGCTGACGTCCGATCTCACCCTAGAGAAGCATTGTAAACCGCCATGAAACTTTGTGATATGTGCGGTATATAAACCATTACCATTACCATTACCACAAAGCGATCCTCAGTTCTACGGTTGATCTCTCCCTTCCGTCAAAACCCACATTTAATAATAACAATAAATAATAAATAATAATAATGAATTTATAGTGCGCAAATTTCATACAAATGCGCATAACAATTAAAAACTAAAAATAAATAGATAGATACAAAATATTACAAAAATTGAACGATAAAAGGTGATATTAACAATTACAATGCAATTATGATTCATGGTTGTGACAAAATGCTCGTCTAAAAAGGTGGGTCTTTAGTTTAGCTTTAAAAATTCCAACAGTGTCAGCGCTTCTAATGGCCAGTGGAAGTGCGTTCCAAAGTTTAGGCACAGAACAAGTAAAAGAACGGTTACCAAGGATGGCTTTAGACCTAAAACGAGAATAAGTAAGTAAAAGTCCATCTTTGGAAGTCCTAAGATTATATTTCGGTGGGGACCTAAGAGAAATCATAGAAGATAAATAACAAGGAGCTAAACATTTAAGGATTTTAAAAGTAATCCTTTAAAAATTAAAGGATTTTAAACTCAATTCTGTATCTGATCGGGAGCCAATGTAATTCATAAATGAGCGGCGTTATATGGCAACATTTTGGTTCTCTGAAGATCAGTCGAGCACATGCGTTCTGCAGCTTATTTATCAAGTAGTCCGTTAATCCATACAGAAGACTGTTGCAGTAATCGATACGGCTAGTGATTAAGGCATGGACTAGTGCCTCAGTAGACTGTACATGTTGTGAAAGATATTTCCTAAAATGATATTGTGGATATTGTGGATGTAATAGAATGAGAAGCTACAGATCTAAGTAATATGTGTTGCCATTGACAGTCTGGAATCAAACCAGGAGCCAAGATTTCTCGCCAAATGCACAGGTTGGATGTTCACATCACCAACAAAAATACCAGCAATATCAACTTTCTCTAGTTGCTTTGGCGTCCCAATAATAAGAAATTCGGACTTGTCGTCATTCAGCTTAAGACTACCGTTGAACATCCAAGAGCGAATATCCCTTGCACAATCTTCGATACATTTCACCGCAAGAAGTTGGTCAGACTTGTCGTTTGGACTAAAAGCGATGTAGACTTGTGTGTCGTCAGCGTAACAGTGAACATCAGGCAGATGAGTCTTAATTACATCAAAAATTATGCTTGTGTAACAAAGTCAACGATAAGGGGCCTAGACAGGAGCCCTGGGGTACACCACAATCTAATTTGAAAGGCTCGGACAGCGACTCGTTGATCATAATACGTTGCGTTCTAACAGATAAGTAGGATTTTTAAAACCAGGAATAGACTTTGCCTCTCACGCCAAATGAATACTGTAGACGATGCAATACAGTTTCGTGATTAACTGTGTCAAACGCGGCACCGAAATCCAGTAGAAGGAGTAAAGTGACACGCTGATTGTTCATACTGAGGAGAGTATCATTCGTAACTTTCATCAAAGCAGTTTCAGTACTATGATTACGACGATAGGCAGATTGTAGGACAGGAAACAAGTTGTTTGTATGCAAATGATGTAAAAGTTGCTTGGCAACAACGCTTTCAACCAGCTTTGGGATATATGTGAGATTGCTTATTGGCCTATAGTTATTAACTAGAGGTTCCAGACCATCTTTCTCCAACAGCGGTCGAACCACGGCACATTTCCAAGTATATGGGAAGTAGCCACCATCAAGTGAAGCATTGATTAGCTTCGTAATCGAGGGTAACAGGCCATGCACACATTGAATAAGCATCTTAGTTGAGACGGGATCAGGTGTAAAAATCTTCTTTGAAGATGTGATAATTAAGTCACGCATCTCAGCCTCGGACAGCAGATTAAATTCCGAAAAGGAACAGTCAGTTGTGGCAGTAGTTGTATTGTAAGTGCCAAGCTGAGAGTTCTGTTGCAAAATTTCAGACCTGATAACGGTAATTTTTTTGAGTGAGTCGTTAACAAGCTGATGATCGTTGACGGAAGGTGGAAACACGGGAGGTTTAATTTAATAGGGACTTACTGGGTCTAAAAAGTTTTTTCTGATCACCAGAGTTCTCATTGATAAAGTCGGTGAAGTAGTCACGTCGAGCACTGTTAATCAAGAATGTTACACGATTTCTCAAGGCACTATATGACAGTAAGTCAGTAAGTGATCTCGAAGATCTCCACTTCCTCTTAGCTTTCCGCCTTTGTAGTTTAGCCAGTCTTATTTCATCATTTATCCATGGAACACGTGGGCAAACAGTAATGCTCTTGCGTTTAACAGGAGCATAGCGATCCAGCAAAGAATGCAATGTATTGTCAAATAAGGCAGCGAGATCATCAGGGTCAAACAAAGATCACTACCACGGATATCACTCATAAATGATTCCATATCAACTGCTTAACTGTGAGAGACGGTCGTTCAGCTTTGAGTCTGGAAAGCAGTGTAAAATGAACTGAAAACAGGGTGTCAGGCTTAGGTCTGTCATGAACAAGGTTATCTGGCTTCCGCGTAATTACAAGATGACACATGTTGAATCAATGACATCGACTCCAATAGATCCGCCAAGCGACGGGCCGCTGAGTCACATTGGTCATCAACGTGGATATTGACTTCAGTCAATGCCAAGAGCTTCTGTTCAACTTCAGAGTTCACGAACTGTATGTTTAAATGCTGCTGCAGCAGAGTTTTATCAAGTAATGGCGTCACAACTGTGTGCTTGGACATTGTACCGGAAAAGCTAAAGAAGCAATCACATTTTGCGTAAACTGACCGGTTGGTCAAAGGTATATAGAGGCATGCAGAACCCTCCAAGAGAACTTTGGTCAGCCCCATATGATACTAAATGCCCACATGAAGAGATTAAGACAAATTCAAGTGCGAAAGGCTGACGCGTCTTCCCTTATGAAGTTTGCGAGGAGATTGGAAGACGCCAGAAGGGTCCTGGCAAGTATGGGCTGTAACTACACGTACAGCATGGACAATGAGGACGTGATAGTCATGCCGACGAGGAAGCTGCCCGAGGAAAGTTTGAAGACGAAGTGAGTCGACCAAGCAGGGGATCGTATTGTGCGCAAGGGCCGAACTGAATATGCAGATTTTGTCGAATTTGTTCGCAGGGTAGCTGAACGTATCAACAACAGATATGGACATGAGCTGAAGGTGTTTCCCTCCACTGAAAGAGACAGAAGGGGGTCCATTCCAGTACAGTTTATTTCTAGGTCCAGGGTGACAACTCAGGCCACTGAAAGCGATCGGAATCAACGAAGCTTAGACCCTCAACCCAGAGCTGTTTCAAAGTGCGCTCAATGCTCCGGACTTCATGGAATTTTGAGGTGGCGAGTCTTCAGAAGTATGCCACTGATTGACCGCCTTAAGACCGTAAGACAGCAAAAGCTTTGTAAAGTGTGTCTTGGGGAAGGCCACAACGCGAGGCAATGTAACAGAGGTTTTACCTGCAGAATATCGAGATGTGGGAAGGATCACCACTATCTGATACATCCATCAGGAGAGAATATTGACGACAACAGCGTGGAAACTACAAGTTATAACACACTTAGATGGTGCAAGTATCAGTAATGCGCGACACAATGAGCCGGTCACTGAGCATCACAGCAACCGAGCGCGGACAATGGTGGATGCAGTAAATCAAAGCACTTTCTCAGCGGTTGGCGAGTCCAGAAAGACAAGTTCCAGCATCCCTGTCGTAGTTTGTTCCGTTAAAACTAGTCGACCAAGAGTGTGCTTCAAAGTTTTTCCGGTTAAGATTGCTGTGAAGAGGTACCAAAGAAATTACCAGTTGCGCGTTCTTGGAACTAGAACGTCTGCTCCAGGAGTTAGGCTTAAAGGACATGAGGCCCACCAGCTTTACAATGGCGACTGTCAATCTCGAGGAAGAAAGATCTGGTTACGACGTTCAGTTGAACATAGAATCACTTGAACTGAAGTGCAGTTTCAACTTTCTAATGTTTTGACCACACCCAATCTTCCTGTAAATCGACAACACGTAGCTACCCAAGACGATTTGAAGAAGTGGTCCCACCTTCATGACGCCAGTCTGCCCGATACTGGAGACGGGAGAGTAACAATCCTGATCGGTGGTGACGGTCCACACATCATCGATAAGCAGTTAGACAAGAGTGAACGAAAGCATGGTGAACCCATAGTGGTAAAAATGCCCCTCGGATGGACCGTCCATGGCACCATTGGAGACGTTTCTGAAAGTGGTGTCCATACAGAGCAAGAAAGACTGAACGTCCAGCTGGAACGCATGTATAACGAAGAATTTAGCGATAATGATGTTGAAGAGGGTCTGTCAGTTGAGGACCGTAAAGCCCGAAAAATCTTAGATCGTTCAGCACTCCTTTTAGATGGACACTATCAGCTTAAATTTCCATTTCGTCAAGACCACCCAGACCTACCAGACAGCCTACCGACAGCAGAAAGTAGACTTAAGTGGCTGAAAGGGAAGATGCAGAAGGATCAATTTTCCATAGCAAGTACAGCACTGTCATGGAAAAGTACCATGCTGAAGGAGCTTCACGACAGGTACCTGGTGATGAACTTGCTAACCCTAGATCGATCTAGTACCTTCCACACGACGCTGTCTGGCATCCCAGAAAACCAGAGGAACCGAGAGTGGTTTTTGAGGAGGTTTCTAAGAGTGGTGGAACATCACTGAAAGAACAGTTACTGAGAGGACCAGAAAATACCAGCACCCTGATAGGAAGTATTCTCAGTTTTAGAGTGGAAGATGTAGCAGTCACGGCAGATATAAAGAGAATGTTTCACCAGGTTTATGTGGCACCAGAGGATCGCGGAGCCCTGTGTTATTTGTGGTGGCCAAACGGTGAAATTTCAAAGAACCCCAAAACTCACCAGATGCTAGTACACATCTTTGGAGCCAAGTCTTCTCCAAGCGTAGAGGGTTATGCTCTTCGAAGAACAGCTCAGTACAACAAACAAGATTTCTCTCAAGAAGTCATTGATGCTGTATCCAGAGATTTTTATGTAGACGACTTGTTGAAGTCGTTTTCTGACTCAGAACAAGCTATAGTTGTACATGTTGGTAAGCAGCTGCAAGAATTACTCGCCAAAGGAGGTTTCGAACTCACCAAATGGATCTCGAACTTCCGAAGTGTATTGTCGGCATTTCCTGTTGAGGAGAGAGCACCTCACATCAAGCTTTGGATTGAAGTCAGAACGTTTGCCCATGGATAGAGCGCTAGGGATCCACTGGAATGTAGAACGCGATACGATTGACTTTGTCATAGGTGGCAAAGAGCAGCCTGATAATCGGAAAGGTGTCTTATCCTCTATCGTAACCGTTTATGACCCACTCGGATTCATGATCACTAGCCCACTATTACTACCTGGTAGAGAAATTAACCAAGAAGTATGTAGCCTCAAGCTTGACTCGAGCGCGAAACATGAGTTGCGTAGTCATTGGAGAAAATGGAAGGAAGGCCTGGCGAGTTTACATGGCTTTAGCATACCACGCTGTTATTAGTCAAAAGATTTCGGCAGAGTTCAACGAATAGAGCTGCATCATTTTGCTGATACGTCTCAAGAGCATGGTTACGAGACAGCCTTCTATTTGCGCCTTGTCAATAAAAAGGGACAGATACATTGTAGTTTTGTCATGGGGAAATCACGTGAGACCCCTGAAGGGTGCAGTGACAGTGCCAAAGCTAGAATTGGCTGCAGCTACCTTAGCAACCAACGAAGTCGAGATTAGAGAGTTAAAGAGAAGATTGAAGATTGAAGACGGTGTCACGTACCGGACTGATTCCATAATAGTTTTAAGGTACATAGCCAATGAAGTGTGGAGATTTGTAAACTTTGTGGCAAATCGAGTTGCCGCGATACGGCAAGAATCAGAACCGAAGCAGTGGCGCTATGTTCAGTCGGAAACTAACCCAGCAGATTATGAATCATGCCCTCGAAGACTGGGAAGCTGGAGATATGGCGACATGGACCCAAATTCTTATGGCAGAGTGTTGAGGAGTGGCCTCCACAGCCAGCAGAAGTATTCAAGGATCTCCTGGAAAGTGATGAGAGAGTAAAGAAGGAGAAAACGACAGTTGGAGCAGCCACAGTGCAGACCGACACTCTCTGAGTGGAATCGGCTAAGAAGAGTAGTCGCTTGGCTGATCAAAGCCTTCCAGGCACGGACTCGTCCGCAGTCCCAATATGAATCGGACGGTGCCCCAGAGAGGAGATTAAAGTGTGATCCCGTGTACCTGCCAGCCTTCGATTTAGACAAGGCAGATAAGATGACTGTAAAGGCTGTACAGAGATAGTCATTCCCCAGTGATGAGTCATTGTTGAAAGGCAGCCTCGCTCGACTTAAACCGTCGACGACGATGGAATTTTGCGTGTGGGAGGACGACTAAAGCAATCGAATTTGCTGTATGATGGCAAACATCCAATGATACTGCCAGGGAAACATCCTGTGTCAGAGTTAATAATTTGCCATTATCATCATTCAAATGGACATGCAGGAAGTTACCATGTTCTGGTTGAGATGCGACAACAGTTTTGGAGGAGTCTCCGCAGTCAAGCCCATCCTCAGTAAGTGTCAAGTGTTCAGACGACAGAATGCTAAATTGGCAGAGCAGATAACTGCGCCGTTGCCAGTAGTTTGTTTTGTCGTCAGATAGTCACAGAATCATCTAGCCCTTTGCAGCAGTAGGACTGGACTATTTCGGACCGCTCTACGTGAAGATGGGACCTGACGAAGAGAAATCCCATCCTGAACAAGTGGTGCGGATGCAATTTACTTGCTTTAGGTGTCGGGCGGTGCACATAGAAGTCGCGGAAGACCTCTCCACAGATAGTTTCATCAACGCAGTTTTGCGCTTTGTTGGGAGACAGCGATAACAGAACTAATTTTAGAGGAGCTGAGTTAGACGCCGTTAAGGCCTTGAAGGTGTGGGATCAAGAGAAGATCCAGGCTTCGTTAACTCAGAGGTATTGACTGGAAGTTCAATCCGCCTGCAGCGAGCCACCAAGGTGCGTTTGGGAACGCCTCATCCGTTCTATCAGAAGAATCTTACTCTCGTTGGTGGGAGAGCGTCTTGTTAACGATAAACAACTAAGAACATTTTTAGTCGAGGTGGAGAAGATTTTGAACGACAGACCCATTCCACCCGTCTCAAGCGACCCACAGGATTTAGAGGCACTGACACCGAACCACATTCTTCTCCTCCGTCAGAATTTGTTCTTACCTCCATACGAACTCGAAGAATCTGATCGATCCAAGGCCAGATGGAAGCACGTTCAAGTACTGTCGAAAAGGTTCTGGCAGAGGTGGATGAAAGAATGCTTGCCCACACTACAGGAACGCCAGAAATGGCTGCATCCTAGACCTAACTTCAAAGTAGGAGATTTGGTCCTGATGGCAGACAAGAATGCTCCCGGGGCAGTGGCCAAAAGCATTGGTCGAGCAAGTATTTCCTAACAGTGAAGACATGATACGTCAAGTTGTCGTTCAAACCGCACGAGATGGAGTCTACCGCTGAGACACATGAAAGCTGCGTATGTTGGAAGAACAATTGCTTAGTTGCCTTGAAGAAGGGTAGGAGCCCAGGCTTTCAATAACTTGCCACCGCATCTAAAGGAAGTTGACTCTATAGCTTGATATTATTTTTTAGAGTTTTGGTAAAGCTTTTGGAGTTTGTAGAGTCTCAATTTACTTAGTTATATAATTCTTGGTTTTTAACCATCGACATTGTACATAGTTTTTACATTTTCCTGATGGTTAATCTGTCATAGCCATTTTTCTTTTAATTGTCAATTTTTTAGTTACCCAGGGCACCCATTTATAACAACATCAGCTGACAGGTTTACCCTGATTAAATATGTTATTATTATTATTATTAATTATTATTGTTATTATTATTATTATTATTATTATTAGGAATCCGTGTGTGTTGAGTTTCATAAGGAGAGTGACCATCGATATCATTGTTAGCATGGACAGGAAGTTGACTCTATGGCTTGATGATATTATTTTTTAGAGTTTTGGTAAAGCTTTTGGAGTTTGTAGAGTCTCAATTTACTTAGTTGTATAATTCTTAGTTTTTAACCATCGACATTGTACACAGTTTTTACATTTTCCTGATGGTTAATCTGTCATAGCCATTTTTCTTTTAATTGTCAATTTTTTAGTTACCCAGGGCACCCATTTATAACAGCATCAGCTGACCGGTTTACCCTGATTAAATATGTTATTATTATTATTATTAATTATTATCATTATTATTATTATTATTATTATTATTAGGAATCCGTGTGAGTTGAGTTTCATAAGGAGAGTGACCGTCGATATCATTGTTAGCATGGACAGTTCTGTCAGAGACATCCTTAATTCAGTTACAGAAGAGTTGTTGTTTTAAGAAACCATAGGATACTTTGAACAGTCTGTTAGAGTTAAGGTTTAAAAACACTTGGAATGAGTACTAGTTTATCTCCGTAGAAAGACTCCCTGATCGTCTTTGGGGTCGGGTGGGGGGGGGGGGGGGGGAGCATGTAAGCTTCAATTCGTGCTTTTTGGAAGATTATATACAGTAACTTGTGGGTATTTTTGTTGCCATTTGCTCATATCCGCACCTAGCTTACTAGCGCCTAGGTTTACACATTTCGCCTGTATTTCTCTCAACGAATAGTTCACTTCGCCATTAAGTTCGGCGTTTGTTTTGCTTTTAATTTTGTCATTTAGTAATTAAGAAGGAACGCATAGAAGTTATTGAGACTGAATTCTACATAGCAGTTGAAAGGAGGAATGAATAATAATAATAACAATAATAATAATAATAAACTTTATTTTTCGAGGGTGGCACTTGACAGTATAAAATACTGATAAACTCGTGGCCCTCTAAAGAAATTAAAAATAAACACATATACATGTAAATAATGAAGTAATAAAATTAGCCTATAAACAATTAAAATATGATTAACCTTAAGTTAAGATAGAATATATGAATATAAAAAGGAAGAAAAGCCTAAGATATAGTAAAATGATGAACATCTTCATAGGACACTAAAAGATACTTAAATAAAGACTTCTTCAAAATTTCTAAACTAGAGGTACTCTTAATTTCATTGGGAAGTGAATTCCAAAACCTGGTGGCTGATACTTGAAAAGTCCTAGCACCTTTTGCATGATTCTCTTTTATACTTTGGACAAATTAAATTCAAAGACCCATATCTACTTTGTCCTTCACTAGAACGTATGTTGATATTTCGTTTGAGTAATTGTAGCCTACAATTGGGACGCACCCCATACAAACGTTTGTAAACTAATGGGAATATATTAATCATGGCTTCATGAAAAAAAGGTAACCAATTAAGTTCTCTAAAAAGATCTACACTATTTGCTATAGTGTCAGCATTGAGAATAATGCATGTGGCACACTTCTGTAGCCTGAAAACCTTATTTAAATTATCCACAGCTGTGGAGACCCACACACTAGAACCATACATCATAGTTTGCTTTATCATGGCATTATAATGAAGAATTCGTTGATCTAAAGGTAAATAACGCCTGATTTTTTTTCAAAACAGCAATACGCTGTGTATGCTTCTTACATAGATTATCAATATGCTCATTAAAACTAAGCCGAGTGTCAATAATTACATCTAACAGTTTTTGAGACTGCTGAATCATTACTTTTATTTGAAAAGAATTGTTTGATATTTCTTCATACAACAAAACATAAATAGTATAAATGGCTTGCATTTTACACAGTCATCATTACCACTGTTAGTATATACCACACAAGTGAATAGTGCTTT
Source organism: Pachyseris speciosa (assembly GCA_016490735.1). Taxonomy (NCBI): domain Eukaryota; kingdom Metazoa; phylum Cnidaria; class Anthozoa; order Scleractinia; family Pachyseridae; genus Pachyseris; species Pachyseris speciosa. The sequence goes on from JAEMWC010000372.1 coordinate 412,206, forward strand.
TTGCGTGCTCTGATTGGTTAACTCGGAGGTGATTGGCAAGTACTATTCACCTCCGAGCAGTCAGAGCACGAGATTTTAAAATTTCCGACTGCTTGTCGGTATAATGTCACACATAAAGTAATGTTTTGGTCCGCTAATTATTCAGCTTGTGTGGTATATACTAAAACAAATTCACCTCTGTGTCGGTGAAAGTGGTGGATATTTAGCTTTGCCATGCTGATGAGGCCTAACAAGGCCGAAACAGCTGTCCATCGCTGCTAATGCTTGGGCTCAAACTTTGCTTTGGTAGATTTAAGGGGTAATGCCCGCTACCTTGTGGCCTTAGTGCCCTTTGAGTGGCTTCAGCTTACTTGATCATATTAATTTGTGAAGTATTCTTGTCACTCCAGCCACATCCCACAAGCTTTACATTTTCATTGCTCCTTTTGGTAATAGATCACAGAAGATGTCAAAATGTCTGCAGCTCATGTGCCAAAACACATTTTAACATCTTCTGTGACTGATTACTGAACAGACACATGACAAAAAAGGAACTAAGTGGTAAACTATAATACCTGATTCTGAAGTTATATGAATGTGTGAAAATCATATATTGTATATGATACGTGATTCTCTTATAAATCTTATGTAAATCTTACAAATCTTATAAATCTTACATAAATCGTAGATTAGTTACAAAGGAAGAAATGTGTGGGATGGAAAAAAATTCGTGCAAGGCTTGTGCCTCAGAAAAAAAAATCCTGCAGACAAGTGGGCTTTGAAAATTTCTTGCACCGCAAATTTTTCACCTCCCCTCCGGTTATTTTTAATGGTCCGTCCCTAATACACATGTCATCGGCTTCCCCGTGAGGTTGACCCCTGGGCTAACCAGGGGGATTGTAAAATCAGTCAAGCAAACTTGATGAATTTCCCCGGGGGGTCGGGGAATCTCTCAAGACAAAGTCCCCAGGGTGACTGAGGTGTCTCTCAGCTGAAAATCCCTGTAACGTCCTTTTCAAACTTGTGAATTCCCTCACCCCCTAATCTTTGATCGTAAAACAATGTCAAGATTTTCCCCTACCATCGGGCAAAGAATCCCATCCATCTGCTTGTATTCCCCCACATATCTCCCTGGTAGGCCCGGGGATTGACCCCACGGGGAAGCCGATGACATGTGCATAATAGACTAAGTGCATACATATTGGGTCAGAGTCTTCGACACATTCGCAAGGTGTGAGATTTTCGGGTCTGAGTTTTCAAGACACCGACAGGCTCTCAGTTTTTCAGTTCAGCAGTGGCCAGTTTCTCAAACCTTCCGAAGATTTACAGCCATCTCGGTATCGAATTGGCTGTAATTTTACGCGCAAACGAGCCCAGTGAACTCCTCCATCTTGTAACCCAGCCTTAACACAGAAGACATTGAATTTCGTACCTTCTCTCCATATGGAAGCAGAATTTCATCAATTCTTCGAGCACAAAACCTTCCAACATCTGGCTCGACACGTCGGCCACATTTGTTTACAGTTTAATCCCGAACCAGTCTGTACGCGACCTGTGGTAATCAATTCAAAATAAAATTCACGTGTTCCACTCCGCCATGACAGAATCCGAAGAATATCCAACTCCTTGAGCGCAGCTAAGGCTCTTGTATCAACGTACGTATATCCGTTATATTTATTTCCGTTATATTTATTGCTATATTTGCTAAGTAAAACGGGCCTAAATAATAAATAAAATTAGTCGAGATATGTTGTGAAACTAAAAATTTTCTTTAAATATCTTTGTTTCATCACATTATGGCCGTACTTGCTGTGATGGCCGAGTGGTTAAGGCGTTGGACTTGAAATCCAATGGGATCTTCCCGCGCAGGTTCGAACCCTGCTCGCAGCGATACCTTTTTTTTTTTTTTCCATATCATTTTTCTTTACCGTTTTTCGCTCGCAGCGATATCTTTTTTTTTCCATATCATTTTTTCTTTATCGTCTTGGTTTTAGCTCTGCAGTATACGTTTTCCAAAATGAAATAAATTCATCCTTAATGAAGTTCCCTTCCAAAGATCATTAAAAAAAAAAAAAAACTCCACTTTGCTCGATCTTGTTCGTCGTACAAAAGCCTTTTGTTGACGAGCCAATCATAGCGCGTACTCGAATTCTAATACACGGAATAAGCTTCGCATGTTCAGTTATGGAACGAGATTGAACTCATAGAAAAGACTGCGCATCGAACAAAATCGAACGTTCGATGAAGTTCGATTTTAATTTACAAAAACAAAATTATCGAACTACATCGAACTTTAGGTACCTAAAATAATTCAGAGTTGAGACAGTACGCAAGAGTCTACGCAAGGCCATCTGAATTTTTGTTGCCATTTTTACATCAAACACCAATGAAGTTACGGTTATGTCAAGGCGGACAGCTTCTCTCGCGCTACATTGTAATGATTGAGCGTTGCTATAAGAATAAATTAGTTACACAAGTTCATTGGACCAGACACTCTATATTTTGGATTTGATTCTGAACAAAATCGAACGTTTTAGTACGATTTTGTTCGGAAATCGAACAAACAAATTTTGTGTTCGATTTCGTCCGATGACCAAACAAAAAGTAAATCGAACTCAATCGCTCGATACATGGTTCGATTGACTTCGATTCAGTTTGTTGGGAATTTCTTTCCATGTGATACCCCTGGTACTAAAGACAAAAGGGCAGTTTTCCTTTTTTCGGCCCGACTGTAGTTGTAGGCCGGTCCCCTTTTAAGCGGCCACCTATTTAGCCAGGCCCGGCCAGGTAAAGGGGGGGGGGGGGGGGGGGTGTAGCGGGATACCAATATACCTAATTTTTTTCCAAGTAAGATACCAATATACCTTAAAATTTTAAAACGTGTGATACTTCTAACCTAAAATCATCTTAAAGCATTTAATTCATGGCTGTATACCGAATACCTAAAATTCAGGAAGAACCAGATACCTTATACCCGAATTGTAACATAAAAATACGATATACCTGAATTAAAATGGCCCTAGATACCGTATACCCAAAGCCCCTGGCCGGGCCTGTTTAGCGGCCACCCCATTTTAAAGCGGCGGACAGTAATCAAAGTCCCGAGACTTTTTGCCGGTATTCTTACACCATTGTAATTAAACTTTTGTTAAGCGCAACTTTTCGTCCGCTAAAGGTACGTTTTCCAACCAGTTTTCACCCAAAGGGGCAACCTGAAATCTGATAGACTTAGTTCAGCTACACTTGGAAGAAAGAGACTACAGCTGGGAGGCCTAAAAGGAAGGTCAACTGCTCTGGCAATAGCATTCGAACACTTCTTTATTGCAGTGTTAACTAGCGTGAACCTTCACGGCGATCAGGTAAGCATACAATAATCCACATGATAAACTCTAATAAATCGAAATAAAGGTAAATACAGCACAATGTAAGAATAGAGGGCTCCAAAATATGAAAACTTTTCGCCAGCCACTGACATTTCGACCGCATGTTTGATTTTTTTGGCGGAAACTCTCCAGACCACTTGCCGCGCTTTGGCCTAATGTTTGGATGTAGATAAACCTATCAGTTGGTCAAAATAAGGTATGGATCGTAATGTCGCTCCGCCAACAAACAACAAGAACAACAAACAACAAACAACAAGAAGACCAAGCTTCTGTACAGCTTTATCTGGAGAATAAAATTCAAGGGCGAGTGCTTGATTATAATAAATCTTAACAGTCAGTCTTGGTTAAAATTGTGAGGATAAAAAATTAAAGTGGGTTTGCATTCAAACCGACAACAGCCTATGACAGCTATCACAGATTAACATAACACAATCATTACAGGCATCTTTGTTCTTTAAATGAAATAATTTTGCCACCAGAAAGTTGATATGTACCGCGAAAGTCGTGGGTTATAGATTGGAAATTTACCCACTCCCGGAACCAAATAAACTGCAGGATTCTCAGTATGACGCTCGGGAAAAAAAATGCGATTTCTGAGAAATACGTGGATTGTGGTTAGGGATTGTGGTAAATTATCACCCGTGAGCCGGATCAGTAATCGAACTTAACCACGCCCCTCATGGCACAGTAGCGTAAGTTGCGTAATCACGCACATAAGATCACCAACGCTGCGTTATCGCGCGACACCAAAGTAAGGAACGACAAAATAATCTAGCCCTCAATTGCTGTGTCCTTGTTTATTTACACTCGCGATTAGTATAGTCTGAAAAAAAACAAAACGAAGCAAAATCAAGTGGATGTGGTTGTTTACTTCTGTTTGATTCAGCGAACCCACCGGGATCGCCATGCAATTTATCTTTTCATCGAGTTAATTTGTTTTCATTAAAACTCATATTTACTGAGTAATTTGAGAGTACTGTAGTTATCAGCTTGTACAGCCCCGCCCCTTGATTATTATTATTATTTATTTTTTGTTTTTTTTTTTCTTTTGTACATGTATGTGTTTTTTTCATTGTTATTGGAGCTTAAGAAAAAATGCTTTAGCTGCAAACGTTCTTCTTCTTATATGGTGGTTAATTTGGACCTGTAACTGTAAAAGTCAAACAAGAGTGAAGCACATGATGTTTTCAATTAATTCATGGAAGTGGCAGTTCAGTTCAGCAGACGTTCGTGGGCAAGGAACGCGTGACGAGCCCAAAGACGTCTGCGAAGGAGGCTAGCTCTAGCCAAGATAAATAAAAAATCGCAAACAATATTGACTGCCCTTGAGATCTTCGTAAGCTACTACAATGTCTTTGCATCCCGAACACCTTAATTCATTAAACAAGGGTTTCATGCAAATCGGTTCGCATCTTCTTAATGTTGTAACACTCATTTTAGTATTTTAGTTATAGTATCCCCAATTAAGTCCGTGAGGGCTGAATACTCCGACACTGAAATAAAGGTTACTACTACTACTATCGTGGGCTTTGCTTCAGTGTCGTCGGCATGTCACGTTCATCAAAGGTTACGGTTTCCTTGGGCCGGCCGAGACATTTTGCTCATTGACCAAGGACAAAACACATAAAAACTGTTTTTGTTCGACAGAGTGGTGATTCAAGAATTAAAAGTAAACATTTCCGGTAAGCTTGCTTAGAAATTAAGAATTCACCACAGTTGAGAAGAGAGTATATAGTTTAATTTTTTTACAGAGAACCTTAAACTGACCTTATTGCGGCTAAAGAGTCATCTATTTTAGATTTGTAATCTTTTCGCTTCTACACTTACCTAGTAGTGTGGAGACAGGGTTAAAGCAAAAATAAATCTATAAGGGACGAAAAGTAAAAGAAGAAAACAAAAACAGAAAAAATTAAAACAAAGAAGGCAGCGTTTTATCCCAATAACACCTAATAGCAGATTAATGTATTACGTAAACCAAGAAATGAATTTGCGTTGATTTATAATGGCCGCTGGAAAAAAATAAGATTTATTAAATTAAAAATTAAACAATTTAAGAGGCAATAAAGTGGCTGGCTTCCTTTTAATGCTGTCACCTCATATATTATTTTCTCGAAACACCAGCCCATAACATAACTACCACGTATTAAAACTCGCATATTGAATTTTTTTGGATAAAGGTTACTACTACTACTATCGTGGGCTTTGCTTCAGTGTCGTCGGCATGTCACGTTCATCAAAGGTTACGGTTTCCTTGGGCCGGCCGAGACATTTTGCTCATTGACCAAGGACAAAACACATAAAAACTGTTTTTGTTCGACAGAGTGGTGATTCAAGAATTAAAAGTAAACATTTCCGGTAAGCTTGCTTAGAAATTAAGAATTCACCACAGTTGAGAGAGAGAGTATATAGTTTAATTTTTTTACAGAGAACCTTAAACTGACCTTATTGCGGCTAAAGAGTCATCTATTTTAGATTTGTAATCTTTTCGCTTCTACACTTACCTAGTAGTGTGGAGACAGGGGTAAAGAAAATAGAAAAATAAATCTATAAGGGACGAAAAGTAAAAGAAGAAAACAAAAACAGAAAAAAATTAAAACAAAGAAGGCAGCGTTTTATCCCAATAACACCTAATAGCAGATTAATGTATTACGTAAACGAAGAAATGAATTTGCGTTGATTTTATAATGGCCGCTGGAAAAAAATAAGATTTATTAAATTAAAAATTAAACAATTTAAGAGGCAATAAAGTGGCTGGCTTCCTTTTAATGCTGTCACCTCATATATTATTTTCTCGAAACACCAGCCCATAACATAACTACCACGTATTAAAACTCGCATATTGAATTTTTTTGGGACCTTAATTAATTTTGTCCAGTCCGTTTTCAATTTGAAATAAAAAATCCGTAAACAGCAAAAAAAGAAGCCTGGATATTTGGTAGAGTCGTTTCATACCACTGAGTTAGAAACATTTTAACATATGCCTACAAGCTTCATAAACAACAAACGGCGGCTGAATTATGACTATTCGCATTTGTGTTCGTTTTCCGCTATAAAACTGTTTATTCCCTTCGTTGTGCTCATACGTGGGTGGTGATATGTAAATCTAGTCCTCTTTCCGGCCGGCATGTTGTTCACTTGAACTATTCGCTGAGGTAAATACGTTGCAAAATCTCATAAAAGCTATCAATACCGAAATAAAAAAACATAACTTTCTATTTCTCCTCTCAACAGAGGATTATTCCTCAAATAAACTAACCTCATTAGTGACGGCGCTCGTCTGCTGTTTACGCCCTGCGATTGCCGATTGAATAATCAGGCCACGCCCCCTTCAAACGGATCTTAAGCTTCCTGAGTAGATGGGCGATTTTGACGCAAACTGAGATTAGTGGTATTGTACGGAAGAGAAAAGACGTTTGCAACAGGATATGGCTGAACAATATAGTCAGAGATCAACAACCGGAGTTTAAAGGCTAACAGAGTTTAGGGACAACAGAATACCCATTAGCAGATTATTTTTTGTCAGTAGTGGCGAGCTTTTTATTCTACTTTACAATTAGTCCCTCGGGATTGTCAGGGAAATTTACCGGTGTCTTGTTTTCAATTTTTTTTTTCTGTTCTGGTTAATCCAACGAACTTTCGTTCACACTTAAAGCTTTAAGGGTATTTTTTTTTTGGTCGAGGTTATCAGCACAAACTCGATTGTTTCGATTCTTTCTGTAGCTCTAACCAGTAAGAAATGAATGCTGGCTGTACCAAATACATAGATAACAAATACACCGTTTTTTTGCCGTCCTGCGGGTTTGAATAACTTACGAAACTTGAGATCCCCAGAAGTTGTTTTTTAGATATTCCACCTGCAGGTGTGGATAAACACTTTCAGTAGTTAATTTTCTTTAAACAGTTAACCCGTTTTATGATTTATGCCTTATAAGGGTGTTTGACACAAGTCGGAAGCTTTACTGGGGCTGGCATTGCACTAAAGCAACCAGATATCATCTCGTAAACTACTCGGGGACAAGATTTGGCGAGATAAACACATTCTATTAAAAACACGGGTGGATAAATTATCTTAATATATAGCATATCAACCAAAATTGTTACGAATCTTGTCACCGCATGCTTCTAAGATTCCCAATGTGTTGAATAAACAATTGAACATTTGAAAACCCACAGAGGGTATTTTTGTAGCGATACAAATTCAGTGTGAAATCGGTTGTCAAATCTGATAGAATACTTCATTAAAAAATTTTTGCAGACGTTATTAAATAGCCATGATCTCGGAGACAATTTGGTGAATTTCACTTTGGCAACGTTAATATTTTTTCGTGCCATCAAATATTTACGATTTTAGCGATAAAGTCGCACATATTTGCTGTATTAGGTGGCTACGAATTGAACTTTGGCAGAAAAACACCATGGACGAAATAAAAGATCAAAACAACAGTAATGTCTGCAAGACATCATTAGAAGGCAATGTTGCTTGCATCTGTAACCCAAAATTAATCAACCAGCAAATTCGAATTATTTTTCCTTGTTAAATGATCTTTTTTTATAACTAATAAGGCGCCATATAAAACCTAATAAATCATTAGCGTAGGTGGCACGTGAGTGGACGCGTGCAGCAAAAGCATGGCACACGACCAGCAAATGCGTTGAGCTAGTGATGTAACAATTCGCGTTCCGTCCATAGGGCAAAGGCACTTCTCTTGCATAACGTGGAAAGCTCGAGTTGCAATTTTGTCTTCTATTTTCCTTCCCCCCACCCCCCCTCATCAATATGGTTAACAAGCCAAACACCACCAGTGCTATTTGCGATGGTTTTCAGATGGAAAAGCTTTCTGCGTTTCCTTCTGTTTGACAAGTATGATGTACCTAACTATGCGCTCGGGTGGACTAACGTTGGTTTAAATGTGTTTCTCGCTGGAATTGCAGTTTTCTGCAACATCAAAATTTTAATCGACTTTAGCAACAAGCAAACAAGTGGAAAGTAAAAACATATTCAGGCAGTAATGGTAGTAAACCAATATAAAAAGTATCTATAGTCGAAATCACAAGCGACGCGCAGATTTCCAGTAACCGTTTACGTAATGTTTAATAAATGAGCAAAAGTGTTTTAGCTTTACTATACATCTATCCATTCTTATGCTAAAATTTAGATTTTGGATTATTTTGGCCAAGAAAATCGGATGTAAAATGTAGCCGTTTATCAGATACGAAGACACTCATTAAAAATTAATTTCTTGTGTATTTCCGTCATGAATTATTAATGAGTTTTTTTTTAGTAAGATGTAACCTTTTAGGTAACCTCCAAAATTAATTTTAAATCACCTTAAATTCTTCATTTTTTTCACCTTGCCTGAAAATCACTCTCCCCTCCCACCTTCTTCTCTTCTTCATAAACACTCTAAAAATCACCCAAAAATTCTGACATATTTATGGGGTTATGTGCTACAAGACTATGGTGGGCTTTTTGGATGGCTTGAAATCTGGAGAAGATAATAAGGATAAAAGGTAAAAAAGTGACAAAAACGTAGCATTCAGGTATATTGCCCCCTTAATAAAATTAGTTACATCTTATTGTGGATTGCCCTGCAAGTAGCAATTGCTGACCTGCGCAGGCGGAAATGAACATAGCCATTTTACGTGGTCGCATGGTAGCAAATGTAAAACTGATCAAGAAAGTTTCGCATCTTGCAGCGGTTCATTTTCTTCGTATCAGTTTTTAATGTATAAAAATGAGTGTATTTAGTACTATGCTCTTCCTTTTGATGCATGTAAATAAGAATACTCTTAGCTTGTAATTATTCTATCCGAATTAGGTGAAAAGATATGTAACGAGTTAAATACGCACAAACTTAGGCGTGGGAAAACGAACCCATGAGACATGGAACTAGAAAATAAAGAATTAACTGGGAACCACTGAGTTTAGTTTGATGTCGGTGTGGATGAGCAAGTGGCATTAATTTGCGTGTTAAAGAATTAGTGAGGATCTCTCCGTCCTCTCTGGGCCTTATCCGCTTCACCAGGGAGCATGCATAAGGCCAAAAACTTGTTTGACTGTTGATTTCTCTAACCATGAAGGTTTCTCTGGAGACTGGGACGGGTGGTTAGTTCATCGTCCACCCTCCACCCAACAGGTTTCATGTAAGCTAGGACAAGGCACCTTGGGACTGAACTTCGGTCCTACCCTACCCTTCGAATTTTACGTGTGGAGGTGAAGGAGAGACGGCCAAAGGCTTAACGTTACTACCTGATGACGCGATGATCTGAACTGAAGCAGATGTTGAGCACACAGCCAGCATGATGACCATGTCAGTTATTTTTAAAACCCTGGTTTGTTGTCCGACTTGGGGTTTGAACCCACGACCGTCCGCTTTGCAGTCCGGGATCTCACCAACTGAGCCAACCAGAAACCTGATAGGGCTCAGCCTGGATTTAGTAGAAAGCCTAGAAAACTGTGTGCACATTTATAGAGGAAAACTTAGAGTGGCATTACAAGACAATGAAATGTACAAATGTACGCACGATGACGGTCGTTGACGATTGATGAAGGAATGAGTTTTTTTTGTTAGTTTTACATGCTAAGTAAAATTACGCTTCAAAGTTTGCATTCCCGTTTAGCGTTTTCCTTGAAATTTAAAATTAGGCTCGTCGTGGTAATCTCGAGGGACATTCCGGCAAGCATATTTGTGAACTCTTCCTTGAACAGTGAGTTCACTTTTCAGCCCTCCCTCTCCAGCGTTCTGTTACGAAGGGGTGCGCAAAATTAACCAATTAGTGCAATACGCCTGTGTGAGTTAGTGTTTCTTAAAGCCCGTTTACATAGGCGATTTTTGTCGCAATTAAGTTGCAACTTCAAAATTGCACGTGTAAACTAGGTGCGATCTCAATGCAATTTGTCGCCGCGATATTGCGTCGGTTTCGAACTTGCTCGAAACTTGATGCAATCTTGCTGCGATTTTTAGTAAAACCGTGTTTCGCGAGTTGCATCTCAAATCACGGTGTATCGAGGCGACAAATTACACCAAAATTGAGCTGAAATTGCACCTAGTTTACACGTGCGATTTTGAAGTTGCAACTCCAGCGCGTCAAAAGAGCTCCAGTAGCCCGAAGGGTCGCTAAGCAGAGCACCATGCAATACTCATAGGAACCCATGATTGCTTTTCTCGGCATGGTCATCATGACTAGCGGTATTACTCGTGGGCGCGTACGCACGACGACGACGACGACCATGTGGCCCAACATGGCGGCCATACCCCAGCTAATAAGCTGACTGAGAAATGTAGCCTTTTAGTTAGTTTACAGCGTACATCTTTGATATTGGAAATCCATGTTAGGGTCAACTGAAACCTGCCAAAACAAGGTATTCACTGACCAGTATCACGTGTCCATATCGCGGGCTCAAGTTTAGAGCACATCGAGGACGGTGTTGGGTAGGTACTGACCATTGACCACTGCCTTGGTACTGGTTTATTATTGTATCGCAGGCTCAAGTAGGTTAACTTCTAACCGGGACACCTAAACCAAAACGAGGCTAAATTTTTCAGAGAGTATAAAAGCAAGGGCCGATACAACGTAGAATGGTTTTAAGTTTTGTGTACTATATTTCGGCTGGCCAAACCAGCCTTCTTCAGGTACAATGAGAATTTACATTGGAAGGGGGTGTTTATGTAGTTATATAACGGAAATACGTAAAACTAAAATGATTGACAGTGTAAAATAAAATACCAGAAAAAAGGTCTAAAAAAGATAAACTTATAAGAAAAAATTAACTAATATGTTTCTTCGCGGATGTTAAGACCTTCAGGATCAATTGTTCTGCCTTTTGAAATTAAAAAAGCTTCCCTGGCCTTACGGATTGAGTCTCTGTTAGAAAATATTTTCTCAATGGGGATTAATTGCATGTCATTAGCAGTGTGGTTAGGAGAGGAGAGGAAATGTTCCGCGACTGTGGTAGGTTTAGATTTGGTGTTAGGGTTATCTATGGTACGGCGGTGTTCATTAAATCGGTCTTTTAAACGTCGTTTAGTTTCTCCTAGGTATTGTAAATTACAGCGGTTGCATTGAATCATGTAAATGAGGTTTTTAGTGTCACAGGTCAGGTTAGATTTAATATGGCGCGTTTCATCTGTAGAAGAGAAAGTATAGCTTGTGAGTCCATCTGAAATGTAGGGACAAGTAGCGCAATTTTTACCGCAACGGAAAGAACCGGAAGGGAGTTGTGGGTGTGAATTAGTAGAATTAGAGGAAAGTTTATCTGTGACTAGTAAGTCACGGAGATTAGGGGAACGTCTGAAGGCAACAACAGGCAAATGCTGAAAAATGTTTTTGCAGATAGCAGTAAATTGTAATGTTTTTGATGATGCTAGAGATGTGAGGAAGTGATGGATTAAAGGTCGTTATAAAAGGTATACGTTTCGGTTTGTTGACGTCTTTGGTTTGTAAAGTGAGTCTGCGAGGGATGTCGGCGGCACGTTGTATTTGTTTAGTGATGAAATTGCGGCTGTAACCGCGTTTGAGAAGATATGTAGTAAGTTGAGCAGCGCGAGTATTAAACGTTTCGTCGGTAGAACAAATACGTCGTAAACGGAGTGCTAGACTGAAAGGAATGGCTTTTTTAGTATGCATGGGATGGCAAGAAGAATAGAGTAAGTGTTGGTGCTTATCTGTAGGTTTAGTGTAGAGGTCGGTACAGATATGACCGTCGTTGGTTAAGGAGACATTAACGTCAAGGAAAGGTACATTAGTAAAAGAGTGTGAAAGAGTCTTTTACTAACGTACCTTTCCTTGACGTTCCTTGACGTTCCTTGCTACATATCTTCTCAAACGCGGTTACAGCCGCAATTTCATCACTAAACAAATACAACGTGCCGCCGACATCCCTCGCAGACTCACTTTACAAACCAAAGACGTCAACAAACCGAAACGTATACCTTTTATAACGACCTTTAATCCATCACTTCCTCACATCTCTAGCATCATCAAAAAAAACATTACAATTTACTGCTATCTGCAAAAACATTTTCAGCATTTGCCTGTTGTTGCCTTCAGACGTTCCCCTAATCTCCGTGACTTACTAGTCACAGATAAACTTTCCTCTAATTCTACTAATTCACACCCACAACTCCCTTCCGGTTCTTTCCGTTGCGGTAAAAATTGCGCTACTTGTCCCTACATTTCAGATGGACTCACAAGCTATACTTTCTCTTCTACAGGTGAAACGCGCCATATTAAATCTAACCTGACCTGTGACACTAAAAACCTCATTTACATGATTCAATGCAACCGCTGTAATTTACAATACATAGGAGAAACTAAACGACGTTTAAAAGACCGATTTAATGAACACCGCCGTACCATAGATAACCCTAACACCAAATCTAAACCTACCACAGTCGCGGAACATTTCCTCTCCTCTCCTAACCACACTGCTAATGACATGCAATTAATCCCCATTGAGAAAATATTTTCTAACAGAGACTCAATCCGTAAGGCCAGGGAAGCTTTTTTAATTTCAAAAGGCAGAACAATTTTTTATATTGATCCTGAAGGTCTTAACATCCGCGAAGAAACATATTAGTTAATTTTTTCTTATAAGTTTATCTTTTTTAGACCTTTTTTCTGGTATTTATTTTACACTGTCAATTTTTAGTTTTACGTATTTCCGTTATATAACTACATAAACACCCCTTCCAATGTAAATTCTCATTGTACCTGAAGAAGGCTGGTTTGGCCAGCCGAAATATAGTACACAAAACTTAAAACCATTCTACGTTGTATCGGCCCTTGCTTTTATACTCTCTGTTGATTTTATTACGCCGATCAGATCACCAGTTTGATCCAACGTATACCAGCAGGATTATTGTCCACGGTTGCTTGCTTGAACATTTGATACTAAATTTTTCGCGCGCTTTCTGCGACTCAAAATTTCGATATTAATTAAAATGCCTCATATGTTGCAAAAATTCCAAGTTACAACACAAACAATTTCCTTAGGAACAGCTCCTAAAGATAGGTCTGAGGGCCCTTAAAGAGTAACTAGCACGAAAAATTGTGTCCTTTTTGACGTATTTTCCACATTCCGTCTTTGATAAGGAAAGATTTTCAAAAGGAATTACGATCGAACTTTACAAATCGAATTTATTACGAATTTGGCTCCGGGCCAAATCAAACATTTAAAATACTAAAATGTCGACACTGCGACACCTCAGGACAGAAACCTTTGAAAGAAGGAGATAGAGATGATTGAATTAATTACCATCTTAGAAATAGTGCTACAGATCTGACACTTCCTAAACCGAAGAGAGAGTTTCTAAAAAGAAGTTTCAAATACAGCGGCGCGATGCTTTGGAACCAACTCCCAAATGAAGCAAAACTAGCGGAATCGATATATTCATTTAATAAATATATCAAAACGTAATTGGGTCATGTCATGCTATATAGTCTTGTGTTAGTTATGTCCTAGCTATCCTAATACTTTTTAATATTTAGTTTATAACGTTTAGTTCTCGTTCTTAGCTGAATTTTCGTAGTTTTAGATTTATCATATTATTAACTCGTAGTATTAGCTTTAGTTTCATTTTTATGTCCTTATAAACACGCCCTCCATGGAAACCAGTTAAGTGTTGTTGGGCTAGCGTGTTTCTTGATTTAAATAAAGTACACCTACCTACCTACCTACCTACCTACCTACCTACCTACCTACCTACCTACCTACCTTTTTCTACGGCTTATCGGCAGCCATTTTGAAAAAGCGCGGTTTCAGGGTCGCGTGAACTGATACGTCACAGGTGTGGAGCATGGCCCAGCTATTAAGGATCATACGAAGGTAAACACTGGAGAAGAAACAAGCTGCGTCGAAATCTGTAAAAACGGCACAATGAACAACGAAGTAACCAAGTTTGGAAATTATGAACTACAAAACCTTGTGGGAAACAACATGACTGTGCAGTTATCAAAAAAAAAATAAGATAGAAAACTGTCATAACTGTATATTTTCATCAGTTGTTTGTCTGTAGTTTGCAAATTGGTGTTTGATTACAAGTGAAATATTGTTGCTTTTATTTGGCAATTTCAAATCAAACCCAGGCAATAACCATTGGAAGAATCATTCGAAATTTACCGTCCTTTATAATAATAATATAATGAACTTTATTTCTATAGCGCCTATATCACTAGCTTTTCTAGGCGCTTTACAATATTACTAAATGCATAGAGATACAATTTTAAAAACTACAACAATAGGGATATGAATGTAGAACTAATAATAACAAGAATAAAAAATAAATGTCTAAAACGCATAATATATCTACATATGTATAAAATGCATACATAAGTGTGGGAAAAAAAAGAATTAGCATTCCTTAAAAAAGCTGGTACGCTGTTCCATAATTTAGGTCCTGCAATGGAAAATCTTCGATCGCCATAGGACTTTAGCTTAGATCTCGGAACATGAAGTAACTTATTCGAGCAAGAACGCAAAGAGTAGGAACTGTTACAAAAACTGAGTAAATTGGATATATAACTTGGGGAAAAACCATTGATAGCCTTATACACTAACAATAAATTTTATACCTAATACGGTATTCAACCGGGAACCAATGTAAGTCTATTAAGCTGGGTGTTATCAGGAGGTTATGTGAAATCTTGAAATTGGTGCAAAATTTAAAACGTTTGTTACCTGAAGAACGTTACGTCAGGTTGAAATCGAGCTTTGATCGGAAGTTCAGATTATTGCCTGACGTCCATGAGTCCTAAAGTCCTCTACTCTACCTTGTAATTCCGAAGCAGTGTTTGAGAAACAGATTAGACCAATGGAGAAAGATAATATTAAATAACAACATTGACGGTCAGGAGGAAAAGCAAAAAGACCCGGGAAGCGCTGCGTAGTTATGTTTTGCGACAAGACCAATGCAGACGGGGTCACCATGCATAAATTCCCCACTGACGAAAAGTTTCGACGGCAATGGATTTCTTTGTGCGTCAAAAAAAGGGAGCCCGATTTTGGAATCCAGGTTCGGGACACATCTGCAGCGACCACTTCACTTCCGAAGATTATCACGGATACGGCATGTATCTCGCTGGCTTTACGTCAAAACTGGCGCTCAAGACAAATGCCATTCCCTCGAGACAAGTTGCTCCTACCCCAAAACAAATCGAGATTGCAAGAAGTAAAAAGCGTAGACTCCCAGCTTTCTGACGAAAGGAGCGAGGTAGCGTGCCCCAAGGAATACACCACCCCCAAAGACGAAGCAGGGCCTTGTCGAAACTAACTGCAAGCCGGGTATGTACACTAGTACTATTAAAACATGATTTATCTTTTGGCTCGAATGCGTGACAGGTCAGTTTTCTTTTGTGTTTCCGGTGTTTTAAATTGATATACGTCTTTCAACTCCGAGAGTTCAATTTTCCATGCATTTCTTTTATTTCACCTTTTTACAGCTTGTAAAGAAATTTGAATGTGCCCAAGAGAAAAAAAAAAAGGACGACGGGGATCAATTGCCATCCACAAGTCAGGAAACTCAGGACTCGGCCACCACTACTGCAAGCTCATCTGAACTGACTGTGGAGTGCGAGGCAGGTTTCCCTATCACTGAGCCTTCTATTGATGAACACTGTGTAAAAGTACAATCCCTGGCAAAAGTCATCAACAGAGGCACTCAATTAAGTTACAGGCGTCCCACCTATTGCAGTAAAGGTAACTAAATTTGAGTTTTAGTCGAGAAGAAATGGGTAGGAATTAAAGCCCGTTTCTTTAAAAAATTAATTCCGTCACAGGTACTCAAGGTAGTCCGAAAAGCAAAGCAAATGTTGATTGTGGGATACAGTGCAATACTGTAGATCTACCTCCTCTGACATTACTTGGACCATACGCTTCACATGTGACCTTAGAGGAGGACAATGCCAGAAAATCACCTGGCCCATTTCCCGATGAAGAACCTTTTGAGGACGCTGATGTGGATTATGAGGACTACTGACCCTTATTAAGATTCTGATGACGAGGAAGACGAAAGTGAGGAAACAATTATCAGGTATATATGAATTATTTACGTTCTCTGTATTTCCATATGTGCAGATCCAATGTTATTTCCTGCAATTGAGGAAACGTTAACAAATGCATTTACTTACCACTAGGCCTTCAGGAAAGGTGGAAAACGTTATAAGCCACCAGGAAAGAAACTTCTTCGTTGCCGAGAGCTGCCTGATGAGCATATTTGGTGCCTGTCCAATATGTGCAAGCCCTGCTGACGCCGAGATAATTGAAGTCGTGGGGACAATGGTTAGAATTCGTCCCTGGTGTAAAGAAGAGTCTTGTTCTTTCTCTAAGGTGTGGCTTAGCCAGCGCTTTGTTGGGCACAAAATGACTGTTGGAAATCCGCTGCTGTCGGCGTCTATTCTACGGTCAGGTTATTGATTTACCATCTCAAAAGCAGATAACTAATCAGAACTTACTTATTTGAAAACAACAAACCGCCTGCAATGTTGTATGTCACTGAGTCAGAGGGTAACTATGCTAACACTCCACAACCTCAAATGCTATCTCTTGACAAACAAAAAGAAAAATAATATCTCAATGGCAATGTACACAGCTTGTAATAATAATAATAATAATAATAATAATAATAATAATAATAATAAAAACAACAACAACAATAATAAAAAATAATCACTTCATTTAAGTCTACTATACAAACTTGGTGTCACATAAATATGGGCACCATGCATAGCACTTACATAATTAAAGGAATAACTTCTTCCCTTCCACCCAATTGGTTATTGTTCTGATGCAATTGATGAATTGTTTACCAGCTACGAAAACAACCCAACAGCATTAAAACAATATAAAGCCAATTTCCAGTGCAATGTTCCAGCCCCTCTTGCTCCTCTTTCCAGAGACCTGACAGAGATGAAATGGTAGAGAATTTTGTCAGCCGCTACGCCCACTCAAGTCTTGTACACTAGGTTTATGTTATTACAGTAAGTAGTACCTCGTTCAAGCCCGAAAAGAATTCTGGGTAATTCCCCCTAATCCAGCAGCATAGAACTCTCCTTCGGTTCATTTCATGGTTTTTCAATAAGTGTTGAGCCACCCGGTGTTACTAGCAAAATATTGCATCGATGAGTTTTTTTTACCGGTCAAAACTAGCCCAAATTGCCTTGGTAAGGTCCCGGAATCCACTCGAGGAACGGAAAGAGACACAGGTTCCAATTTGAGTCATCATGCTTACAACAGAGCGTGTTTGGCATCTCCGTCAACATGAAACCGCCTCTCACCTCTGGTTTCTTTCAAAGGCTCGTCTTTACCCACATTCTAGCTTAATGATGCCAGCCTGTGGGCTTCTGCGAGGAAAATGGCTCAGAAAACCACTTTAAAAGCGACAATCTTATCAAATTACGGCCTGTTTACATGGAGGGAGGGTGCCCCGGCTAACCGAGTTACCCGGCTAACCGAACTACTCTGGGAGGCCAGCTTTTCATACGTTTCTTTAGAAAATGCATTGAAGCGTTTACATGCTAGACAGGGTAGCCCGCCTTCCCGGGGCACCCAGTCTACTTGCCCGGGGCACCCTTCTAGGCGGGTTAACTTTTGCCATGTAAACGGTTCATGCCGGGTTATCCCGGCTAGCCGAGGTGAGAAGACCGTGAAAAGCAGCCATATATGGTCCACGTTTTTGACTGCAAAAACAGCAATTACGACCTTTCCGAAAAACTCAGCGGCTATGATTTCCCAATTTCGAATCTTTTAGGCCACGTTTTAGTTAGAAAATCCGAGTGCACAATCGACGCCGAAAGCGCAGGCGAGTTACTCTCCACCGAACAGATATCTACCGAAACTTGTCGTTGGGGTGCCCCTGATACATCTTCAGAAGTGATCGTTGGGAATAAAAGTAACAACTAAATTTTTAAATTTAAGATAAGTAACTAATTAACAATAACCTTGACAGAAGTTGAAAATCATTTGCATATTAAAAGATGCCAACTAATAAAGATAACGCTTTTCGCTGCTTACATTTTCATTCAGGGTAGGTTTCAATTCTCTAATCAGCAGAGTCTCCTTTATCTTGCAATGTGTATCTGACCGACCTTTCGCCCTTTCGCCTTTCGTGACGTGGTCTGGTCACGTCAACTGATCACAACTTAAAATGGGACCACTCTGAGATATTGGCGAAAGGTCGGTCAGATATTAGACGTTAAATGCGGCTTGTAGAAACACCTACAACTCGACTCATTCGTCTGCTATTTTCACGCGCAAATGCCCCGAATTTTGGCTTTTGACTGCCCAAGACACTTGAAGAATCCATACAATAAACATAAATACCATTTTATTTTGACATAATCTAGATATATACCACAAATATCTCCAGCTTCAAATCCGTAAATAACCCGATGTCTCACATAGCACGTCTGGGCTGTCTGTGGTCGTGGTATTTTCGTCACTATGTCTAGGTGAATTTTGGTTTGCAATCGGGAAATCATATGAGGATTTCAATTTTTAGTCATCTGACACCAAGGCTTCAGGAGTTACTTCACTTAACCAAGTCGTTCAAAGAAAGAAGAGCTACAAGTATTGCTGGGCTAAAGACAGCCGTTGTTTTGATCATGAGGAAATCTGATAATTCAACAGTTACCAGACTCAACACAGTGCAAGATCTTGAAGGGCTCGTTACTCAGAAGCCGACAGAGCAGCTAGCATCCAATCTGCCTCTGATGACGCCCATCGTTAAACGATGAGTAATACAGTTTAGTTCAATTCAGTGTTTTTAGAAGTTGTTTGACTACTGTTAGTTTTCAAATAGATCTTAACTGATGATAGTCTCAAAATGGGCTACAAAGATAGTAAACAAACTGAATGTGAATTGTCATTTGGTAAAAGTTTACTCAAAGAACTACCATATTATAATTTTAGTGGAGATCTTGTACAATTACATCAGTGGTCAGTTCAATAACAGTGTCCTGGCCTCTTAAAGGGAACCTCCACTCTTACAACAAATTCACGATAAATTGTTGGAAATAATTACTGCCTTCCAAATTTTGTTTTGAAACGTGGATATAACATTTAAGTCTACAAAAAAAAAGAATATCATTATCGCCTATTTTCGCTTTCAAATTTCCCGGCGCGCCATTTTGGATTTGATGACGTGTAATGGTTGCAACTATTGTCAGGAAGCAAAATGACGCAGAAAATCCTTTGTTCTAAAAATAGGGCAACCATTATACGTCATCAAATCCAAAATGGCCGCGCCCGGGAAATTTAAAAGCGAAAATAAGCGATGAGGATCTATATTTTTTGTATACTTAAATGTTATATCCACGTTTTAAAACAAAATTTGAAATATAGTAATTAGTGCTTACAATTTAGCGTCAATTTGTTGTAAGAGTGGAGGTTCCCTATAAACAACTGGTAATAACCTACATAAATTGACTAGTCTGTACGATCTAAGACTGTTTAATCTTAACATAGATTCAGATGTAAACCTGAATTCTTATGATCTATCAACCAAATTCGTAGTAGATATTTCTCCCCACACAGCTTCGCGCAGATGAAATCAAAACTCTCTAAAAATGAACAGCTGTCAAGCTTCTCTATTTTTCGTAATAACGTTCTAAGTGTAAATAAAAATTTAGAGAATCTTCAAACACAGATCTTATAGAAGGGCTTTAATTTCACTTTCACATAATCGGAGTATCAGCATCGTTGTCACCTGGGGAATTGCTATAGCGGATATAGGCGTATATATAGTTTCAAAACAGTAAATTGTCCGTTATGCCATTGAATTCTATAAGAAGGACATAAATTTTAATGAGGTTATTGGAAGGAAAATGAAAATGTTGGAAAGACTCATTGCCAATATTTATTACCAAATACGAATTCACAAAACTTTACATTTTCATCACAAACGGAATCGTAATCAGTTTTAGAAAGCACATCTAAAAGCCGAGACTGAAGTGGATAAAATTGTTATTGAAAAGAATGCTAAAAAGCCCTCACTTTGACCCTGCATGGCAACGAGCAGGGGCGAATCCAGCATTTTTCTTAGAATGGGGTGTAGCCACATAGTTTTTTTGCTGAATGCTAGCCTATATTAAAAAGCCGTAGGTCATCTCGGGGTGGGGAGGGGGTGCGCTCCCCCTGCACCCCTCCCTGAGAAGAAACAAATGTACGTTTGTTAAGGCGTGTGACGAACATCTCGAAATGTGTTCCTAATTCCATTCGAAATGTAAACTAGGTAACTAGGTTTTATATGTATCCTGATGTACACACAACAAATAGTGTAAAGGCCCTCGTAAATGATACAAATAAGTTTCCGTGTCTTGTGTGTGTACAGTGGGTGATAATAACTTCACTTGTATTCGCGGAAGTTTTAGCGATCTTGTTTTGAGTCTGAAATAATCGGTTTATCATGTAGGCGTAATGCGTTTTCGTCAGTTGAGTGTCATTTACCTGTTTCGGGAGACATATTTAATTTTAGAACGGTACATGTACATGAGTTCTCTTCTCTTCTCAAAATAGTGCTTTCATCAGTCGAGTTTTCATCAAAAACACGGGGGAAAAATGACCCTTCACTGCCTGGTTGATTAGCAGTTCGTCTCGTGTTGAACGAAATCCTTCATGTGTGAGACCAAGACGACTTTAAAAACAAGAAAGGGTCATTTGTTTTGTTTGTCTGTGCTATCGTTTCTTTCGTTGTTTTCATTTTGTCTCACGCGAACTAACTTCTGGGTCTCCCTGGCTGACTTCCTCATTCGTCGTGCACACGCCTTACGAACAAGAAAAGATCACGTTATACTGAAATTTAACGAAGATTGACGACGGATCAAGGCTAGCCTGCATACAGGCTCTTCATTTGAGCAATTAAGAGAGGTTTTTTCCATCGATTTTGCTTTCGAGTGGCGCGCGGAGGGCGAACGAGAGAAGGGAAGAGGCTGCAACAGTCTCTGTACGATTTGAGATCAGACCCCCTTTCCCTCGCTCGCCCCAATCCGCTTTGGACCGCGCGTCATTCGAAAGCAAAACCTCTGTGAATGCCTGTATGCAGGCTAGATTAAGACGGACACATCGAACCGCATCGTTCCTATGGATTTTTTGAGAATCGTCACCCATCTCAATC
This sequence comes from Pachyseris speciosa, assembly GCA_016490735.1. Classification (NCBI taxonomy): domain Eukaryota; kingdom Metazoa; phylum Cnidaria; class Anthozoa; order Scleractinia; family Pachyseridae; genus Pachyseris; species Pachyseris speciosa. The sequence goes on from JAEMWC010000372.1 coordinate 433,678, forward strand.
TGAGTGGCGGTGAGTCGGAAGGACGGTGCTGTTGATTCGAGTTAAGTCGACATGAGAATCTTCCTCTTGAGAGAACCTTTACAGTTTTATGCGTGATAAATTGGCTCGAACTGGACAACCTTCCATGCTTACACTGAGACGACTCCAGTCAAGTCGGGGCCAGACGAGACAGAAACAGTTAAAGCCAATATCAACACCAGACTGACTTCGGGAGTTAGTCTTTTCTGCATTGACCAAACACTTTACCCACGGCCTATTGTAAATATAGCAATTGAATGAATTTCTGGCTAATTGGGTTGATAAAATAATCCAACCATTTCCCCTTTATTTATATCCTAGGAAAGTGATCTCAACCTGTAATTACAATAAAACAACTGGAATAACATGCACTGAAAATAAAAGTCTCCACCACTAAAAAGGACCAGTGAAGTTTTTTATCTGATGACACTTATTAAGTACATTGAAGAGTTGGAGTAACCGAATACTCACTTTTTATGCATATAATACGCGTTTTTGTTCTTTAATGTTTTTTCGCGTTAATGTATCGGTGCATCGTGTGTCCCTAAATCAACTTTTAATTTCCTCACGCTTATTATTTACATACCACTTAGTAATGGCAAGTTTCTGACTTCGGTCGTCACGGAAATGCTAGCGCTTTTCTAGCTTTTACTACTTATGCTCAGTTTTTTAATTGAGTTAACTTAGTTTCTTTTGAAAATTTTAATTAAGTCAGAAGCAAATATAAGATGTTTCATTCTACGTTAGAGTGGATAAGAAGGTCTAAAGAACGCCAGGAGAACAGAAGTGGCGTCTTTGTTAAAATTAATTAAGCGATCGTAGTTTATATCATCAGAGAAAATGACACGAAACCCTTTTCACGAAAGGACAGGCTTGAGGCTTAACATTGGCTTGAGTAAGTGCTTTTCTTTAACTTCAAAACAAAGATGCATTTAAGAGCAGTAGCCTCAGGACATGGTGAGATAAGCCACTGAAACCAACAGGTGTAGTGGAGTCATAGTGACTGGCAAATACGCTATCAAATACCCACAGCAAAACAGTTTAACGGTTTGTTGTTCCTTATCGATAACATACGTAAATTTATTGTACAGTTTAGCCAAAATTATACTTATTAGATGCACTTCTAAATGATGGCACAATACAGAAAATTGGCTTTTGCAGTGAATATGCCCCTGTTATGACAAAAATCAAACATGATGAGCTGGATTAAATTTGGAAACAAACAAGGAATTATCAAGTGATCAAAAAAAAAAAAAATCAAGTGATCATGTCTCTTGCCAAGAGGATAGCGTAGAAAAGGTTTAGAGCGAATTCCAGCAGGTTAACAGGCATCAATACGTCAAATTCTCTTTATAAGTCAATGATCGTAACGCCATGTTGATTTCTATGCTCTTTCTGTGAAGAAGAAAAAAGTTCAGTCAGTTATATTCAGATAGTATGCGGCTTTCTACACCTCATAAATATAAGGAAACAGGTTCAATTGGCTTATGAAGTGAAATGAATTTATAATTAATTGTTCACTGAACTGAACTGTGGAAGTTTTTCGCCGGAAAAAATTCAGCACCCCAGTGCGTAAACTGAGTCAGTTATTTTACGTGAAAGAAACAATAATGAGGCAAGACCAATTTAAAGGATTTAATCTGATACATCGAATTGAAGTTAACTTCAAACGACAGTATTTGCTTTTCTATAATTATGTTGCTGAAATATTCAAAGGAAGCTGTAGATAGGGAGTCTTTCTCGCTCTCTTCCTATAACGTGCCTGTTTTTTTCTATTCGTCAAACCTCCGTATCAGACCTCATTGATTTTTCCAAAGCTGAGGACGCTAATAATGAATAATGCATTTTATTATATGACTGGCTCTTTCAGCGGTCAAGATGAATCAATTCTCCTGCTGTGATTGGCTACCCGCGAGGTCAAGATGGAGCCATCATTCTTGACCGCTCGGGATAGCCTGTTCGTCCCGCGTTTTACTATCTTTTAATTGCGTCCTTTGAGTCATATAATAAATCCTTTATTGACCACGCTTGTTCGGTCAAGATGGCGGAATATTGGCTTCGTTCTTTTTTTGCGTGTTTATGGACCTCGACTTCGTCTCGGTCCATAAACACGCAGAAAAAGAACTTGGCCAATATCACGCCATCTTGACCTCACGCTTGGCCAATAACCCATGTGTATATTTATTCTCTTTGAATAGGGACTGTCGGAAACTTTTCTCACTAAAATGAATTCAGATGGTATTTTCAATTTGAAAATTCTGGGAGGTGAAGATTCTCTTATAATCGGAAAATGTGTAATAATGTAGAGGAGGTTTGATAGAAGAGCATAAAAACACAATGTATATTGAAGGACGTGTTGTAGCGTGATGCTATCGAAAAAAAGAGAGTTCTAAAATTAAGGGATAAGATACACTGCAGGTCAGATAGGACGATCGAGAAAACACCATATCAGTTCCCCGCCCCACACTGATCAGCTAAATTACGAATTTATCAGGTGAATATAGTGAAAATCCTTTGTAATTACATTGGTTTCAGTCAAACGTATAGATTTGAAATTTATTAAGACTAACCTTCGATTTATTTGCGGTGAGTTTAGTCAATTGACGTAACAGTGTGAAAAAAAGAGCTCTGTTAACACACAGACCAAACGTAAGAACACTGATAAGCACGAGCTATGATCTCCAACAAAGAAAACAAAATATATTACATTTCCTCTTTAAAAGTACGGTTTCTACGAAGTTAATCTTCAGCTGAGTTTCACTTCCGACAAATTAGACGAGAGTCTTTTTTGTTATCTTTATGACGACCAGGAGAGGTGAACACACAATTTAGCATTCGTTTATCAAACGTTTTATGAACCAGGCAGATTTACCATAGACATTAAAGTATGCGAAAAAAAAATCAATCACGAAATGAGAAATGTGTGAATATTTTCTTCAACATTTTTGAAGTGTTCTTCCTTGGTGACAGAACTTAATGTCATTTTTCCTTGCCGATAACCGGATTCTACTACTATTGAATCAATTATTTTCTGGCCTTATCCGTGTGCTAAGATCTATATTTCCGTCATCTTTGTATGTAAAAGTCTTAAGTTGAATAAAAAGTGTCACTTTGGACATTAATTATTTCGTGGCGCCTTTGTTCAAAAGAGCCATTATAAAATCACTCTTAATAGCAAATTCTGTATAAAACGCAAAGTCCAACGCAAGACGCCTCAAAGCAATTTCAAGGTAACAACGCCCCTTCTAGACTCTTTCCTTCGCAGAATACCATTTCATGAACATTTTTTCTTTGTGGATTAAACAGGAACTGCAACAATCACGAACAGTAACACCTTGGAATAGTTCAATTTTGAGGTTAGTAAACTTTAACTCTGACAGATTGAATCAGCTGAATTTAGCGGCTGGTATATGCAGACAGTTCGCACTTCTTGCTTGCATGTATTTGGCATTTGTGCTCGAAATTTAAAACGAACAATTTCACGAGCCTTCTCCGGATAACTGAATGGGTATTCAACAATTTGTGGCTTAGTTTAGTTGGGTAGTATAGTAAGAGCATCGATAAAAAAAGCAAAGCTTTCACACAAATTTCTGCAAAGAAAACTTCACTATTTGGCTTTGATGTATAATTGGAAAAGTTAGACCGTATGTTTTAGGCCTCTGGCAATACTTACGACACATGAAACAACATTTTTAAATTTAAAAATACTTATATTTTTGCGACGTGTCATCATATTTTAAAAGGAGTGTTTTTATGACTGCAGCTCACAATTGTTTTTATTTTGTTATTTCAGAGGAACCCGAAAATCATATTATCTCTGTTTTAAACCACATTTTCTTAGCCGGTTTCAAAAACGTACATCCATGTTGCTTTAAACATTCGTTGGTATTAGGGAAATAAGAGTAACGGATGTTGTAGTGAAATGATGAACGTCATCTGCCCACGCTGAAAAAAAGTAAGAACTAGATAATTGTATGTCGCGGTGGCCTATTCACTTCACTTTGACTTTAGAATTCAGGAAACCAATTTGTTCTCGATCAAACTCAAAACTTTTAACCGCCAGTAATTTCAAACATGGGTGCCAGAATAGACTTTCATTAACTTCTCAAAAAATGAAATAACAGACATACGAAAATACTGGTCCATTTAGGGCCCGTTATGAATACAAATTTCTTCTGAAAATCAGGTGCCATACATGACAGCAAACGTAAACAACTTAACTCGTGTTAAAACTGAATGCACAAGAAAGTTTTTAGAGCCGATATATTTCCGCGCGCTGTAATGAGAGACAAATAAAAACTTTTTTTTATTTACTGTGGGCCGAGATGTTGCCGATCGGAAGCGTTAATTCAGTTAATTTTGTCGTCAAAGTGTTATGGTCTATCTCCCCGCCTGAAACATTCCTGTCAACTTTTTCTTCAGTCGAACTTCAATTAACATATAACTACTGAGTCTGAAGGCAAATTAATTTACAGCTTGTCATTATTCAGCAAGACACAAAGGAGCAAATTTTGTCACTTCACAAATATATTCTAAACATAAAAATTAGTAATGTTGATAGCATTTACGATAATGACAATCTATTTACTTTAGCCGTTTTTTATTTGGGCTGGTTAAGGTATGAAAAATATTCGATAAAATCAAACAAACTAACAAAGCTACAACCAGTTGCAAAAAAGTTGAGACACTTCCAATAAAAAACACACTTTTCTCCTAAAACTGTCCCATGACAGTTACTACACGGCAGTCCAGACTCCCCTCCTCCCCCACCCCTTAGCAATGTTGCTGGACCACATTTTCTGCCTGGCCTCGCGTTTCTACGAAGACAAAATTGGGCCCTACAACACTGATAAGGGGAGGGGTGGGTGATCTCTTTTCAGTCGGAATTTAGTGTAGTGTTTTAAGTATTTTTGCAACTGGTTGTAGCGAGCCAAAAGTTAAGCGACACCAGTTTTGTGGCCACACCTATCTCGTTATTACAGCACTTTTTTATGGCCCCTGCAAACCCATTCAATCGACCAATTCGTTATACGTTACAAACCACCACCTTTTGGAGTTCATGTTTTTTTTAGAAATCAACCCAATTTAAATTACGACCATTCGAAATGCAAGAGACACTTACTCTTAAATAACACAAAGAACCGCAAATTAATAATAAACTGGACAAAGCCCAGTTACGGCTTCAAAGTTACTCCAGCTTCTATTTCCGATTTCGCCCTCCGATGTTATTTTCTTTTTGTGTCTGTCTGTATTCTTTCGCAGTATGACAAGCGTTTCCTCATTTCTCTGCGCACCTTTCAACGATTATAAAATAGAGATAGCATCCTCCAAGATCCTATACTAGCAATAACAAAAACCTTCACGTTTCAGAGACAGACCTTTATATTCTCCTTTCGTATCGACAAAGTGACAAAAGACAGTGTGTAACATGTTTATCCAAATAAATTTATCGTATACCTTTCTTTGCATTTTGTACGGAAAAAAGAATACTTAAAAAATTGCCATCGCGAAGATCCCATGCAATTCCATGCATTGGACGCATGTTCAAGGACTGGGGAAAAAATCACCAAAATCAATTTGTGGTTAAATATAGGAACCATACGAATAAGCACTTCAAAACTGTTAGTTTGGAAGTAATAGGTTACGAAAATGCTGAAAAAATGAAATAGAATCTAACTAACTGCACAGTTTGTTTCGTCATGAGGGGCGCGCTTTTGAAAACAGAGGCATTTGCAAGGATTCCTTGATTTTTGGAAAATTACAAATAAATCACTTTCCTTCCAATCTTTTTTAAACTTGTTAAAGTTTTAAAAGGTGTAAAAACCTATATTTTTAGCAAGGCGTTTAATAATCATTTTTAATTTAATGGTTATATTTTCTCGTACGTGTCAGTTTAGATTCCCTAGATTTGATTGTTATGTGCATGTGAGCATCTCTTCCAATGGAAAATGTGCATTACGAATATTATATTGTTAATATTGTTATTATTATCATGATTATTACCATTTATTATTAATATTATCATTATTATTAGTATTACCATTAAACGCCTAAATATGTCATGTTATTTGTTGTGAGAGAACGTTTCCATACAGATGATGGATTTGATTCATTCGATTCCCAGTCCCCTCCTCATTTCTATAGATACCCTGCAAGAAAACAATACAACAAACAACAAATATTATTATGCATTGGTGTCACTGTCTCAGTTTTGATTGGCTAAAAACACGCAGCTAATTACTGCTGGCAATGTTTTCTTTACGTCATACCTACAGACAATAGGTTTTATACATGCAGAAGGGACGTCATTTTGCAGACAACAGTTTTACATGCGAGAAACACGTGTGGCGTAGGTGAGCACGAGTGGTGAAGTGAAAACGACGGCCTTGGTTTGTGTTATTCGGCTCCGCCTTCGGCTTCGGCAGATAACACTGCAAACCTCGGCCATAATAATTCAGATAATTCTCGTTATCATGCTCAGCCTCATCCAATAATTGTTAATTGTCAATAGCTGCTTCACCTTAGGGCCAATAAAATCTCTTCACTGAACTGTTACAGAGTTGAAAAGGTTGTAAACGACAAAGCTGGAACCTAGTTAGAAATGGAAAACGTCGCACTGTTTAAATCTCTGTACTCGCTTTTCTTTCTTGCAGATGAAGTCTATGTTCACTGCACTCGTAACCTTGTGCTTAATGGCAACTCTTACTGTAGTCTCAGCAGACGACTGTGAAAGCAAGTGCAATGCAACGTTCGATCAATGTAAGAGTATGTGTGCGAGCTTTGAGGACTGCGAGATTTGCACGCTTAAAGTAGACGGGTGTAGAATCGACTGCAGCCGGAAACGAAGCCTTTACTTCAAGATATGGACGTCACGTGACAACAATATGCTCCAGTAACAGGGACCATCACAATAGACAGTTTTGAAGGAAGCTTTCGTGTGTAAATTCGCCAAATATGTCATTTTTGTTTTGCTCTGTATAACTCAGCTAATTGAAATAATGCAAATAAATTAATTAAAAGGTAACACGACCAACAACGCTAAAAGCCAACCACTCTATTTTCTGTGGCTACCGAGAGGGCGTGAAAAGTGAGAGACATGAATGAATGAATTTATTTAAGTGTCAGAGAATTTAGCTAAATATACCTTAAGCTGAGCGTGTGAACCTTTCTGTCCCATTTCATACGATTAAGCGATACCATCTATGCAATAAGGTTCAAATTCAAGAATGTTAGTCCTGATGACACATGCTGATTTTACACACCGCCCTCCCCAGGACTAACGTTTTTCATGCGCCAAACTTGTGCGAGATAACAAAAGTACAAGTGGGATTGGGCACGATTTTAAAACTCTGATGCAACGTAACACATTTTCAAATGAGCTTTCCTTTGAATTTGGCTACTTTCAGCTTAATATGGCCGTCAATTCTCGTTTGTTCTTTTCTGTTAGATTTCCAAAAATTTGTCGACTTAGGGAATCATGTGTGACGCGACGACTCAATTATCGGTCGGCTTAAGGTGGTACATGAGGCTAATTTAACAATTTCGGATTGCATCTATTTCTTGTTGATTGCAAGATTACCTAACAAGAAAGGTCTGCGCTAAATTTGAAGTCTTGAGAGTGAATCGTTTTCAAGATAGAAGCGAGAGAAGTTTTGTTTCCAAGGTCAGTTTCCCGCGAAAATGAGGACTACATACTGTGTTGGGTGCGGCTTCATCGTGGTGTAAAATTTCGAGAAGAATACATTGCTGACAGATGTATCAAAGAAATGTTTGTAATCTGTAAAATGAAACCACCTTTTGCGGACTAATAAAAGTCACGCTTCTGGCCTGTAAACCCTCTCGTTCCTGGTGATACAAGCACCCGCGCAAGCTAGACCAGCCAAACTGATTTCGTCTTTCCTTCATCAAGTATGGACCACCTCAACGATGCTATCGTCGAACTCGGGTAAAACTTATTATGTTTGCTTCGATTGTGAATTATTACGGTCAACATTTTGATAAAGTATTGTAACTTACCGGCTATAATTTCTTTCCAGTTACGGCGGTACACCTCGCGGCCTAGCGAATATCCTCCATCGAGTAGAAATAAGAGCAAACGAAACCGCCGAGCAATGCAGACGTCGAGTGTACCGGCGATTATTTGGAATTCTTTGGGTAGGTATACTCCATCAATATTTTCCAGCAAATGCTTTTGTTCGTTCAAGTGTGCACGAAGGCCGAATTTCTGATGACCGAGAATGTACAGCCGAACCTTGCTGCGCATTGACTGAATAATTTAATCTCCTCGAGCTTTACGTTTTCTCCTTTCCTGTTTCAGTTTGGAAACAAAGTCGGACAGGGAAGGTTTCGAGGGAAAGCCGTCCCCACCTACGTTTATCCCGAAGAAATAAAGGATGCCATCAGGGAATGCATTAACGTGAACGTGCGGGACTACGCCAACCCACAAGGACCCGCGGTAAGAACTGATTTCTGTTTGAACGTACATACACTTCGCCCAATATATGCAAAACTTTATACTTAGGGACGGACCAAGTTATCGGTGGGGGAGTAGGTAAAAAAATATTCATGCAAGGGAAGATTAAGTGAAAAAAAATTCATGCATGCCGAGTAGCCCGGAAAAACTTAAAACAATGGAAAGGTTGACGAAAAAATTCATGCGGCTCGAGAATCCCCCTATAACTTTCCAATGGTTCCTCTCTTAGCCCATGGCATACAGCAAGATGGATCGGGGGGGGGGGGGGGGGGGCGATTTTCAGGACAATTTTTTTTTCAGTGTGATCACTTGTGAAACAATTTTTATGGCTGCATTTTTGCATTTGACATGCAAACAATTATTTAGGGCTTTTGTTTTTCTTATTGAAAAAATGGAGTTTTCATCCCACCACCCCCTCCCCCCTCCGTTTCAGAAACATTATGGTTATCTTTGTGTTTTGTATTTCAGGTATACAGTGTCACCCTGAGGGACATAGCCGAGGCGAAGTGGCCTTCAAATTAAACAACAACAAAATATCCCTTTTACTATTATTATTATTAAATTTATTTTGATTGTTTGTGTTTTTGGAATAAAGAAATCAATTTTATTAATTTACATATATACCCTTTTTACTCCATTGAAAAAACAAAATATTTTCCATGACCTATTGAAATCAATGCAACATTAAAACCATATATAAATATAATACTCTAACTAATTTTTTTTATTTCACACACCCTTTTGATACTACTCAAAGGTAAGACATTTTCAATAAAATATTGATATTACAAAATGAAAAATCAGAACCTCAAACTAAGATAATACTTATTACCATATGAACTTGTTTGTACGTACTTTTCAATATGAACAGATCTATAACTATAAGTAAATAAATTTATCCTATTTTGTTACTGTCTTATATGCGTACTTTCAATGGTTGCAGCTTGACAATTCCCCACCCCTTATCCCGTAACATTTCTTATAGTCCTTCCCTTAGAGAATTAGTGTAAATCTATTGCAAACTCCACTTAATAGAAAAGTTTTTACTCCGGAAATCAACTGACAATCAGGATAGGCAAATTTTGAGAACAACATAATTTCAAAGGAAGAAAAATTATAAAAGGTGACACCTGAGGGACAATGTTCCATTCATGTCCATGTAGATTACCAAAAATTCAAGAAGTAATAAACTAGCTTTTCAACTACGTGTGGAATTGTAGGGACAGTCTCTGTGGCTCTTTCGAAGGTGAGAGGAGCTGCCACACCATTTACACCTTTTCCCGCCAATTTCAACTTGAGCTCCATTTGGGGCTGGGACATTCACTAACACTGGAAGTGCAGGTGCTGTTCCATCAGCTAATGCTGCTTGGGTGACATGTACAGCGGTTTCCTCACTCAAGGGTTCTTCTTCATCATCATTGTCACCATATGAATGCCGGATTTGCAACCTTTGGACATATTTCTTCCTAAAAAGTAAGCATATATTTAGGAGGATTGATGTCTGCAGTAGTTGATCAGAACAATATTGTTTAACAAATCTACAAAAATCTAAGATCAAATGAAGAATGATTCTCACAGTTGTGAGCTCAATTTATGCAATTGCGAAAAGAAGCCTGTAAAAAATTCAGGACTTCAGCGGGGTTTGAACCTGTGAACTCATGATACCAGTGCAATGTTCTACCCAACTGAGCTATGAAGCCACTGACATTAGGAGCAGGTCAATTGTGCCCATCACGGGAACATATAACCCACAACTGACCTGCTCCTAATGTCAGTGGCTTCATAGATCAGTTGGTTGGGGCATTGAACCAGTATCGCAAGGTCATGGGTTCAAACCCCATTGAAGTCCTGAATTTTTTTAGGTTTCTTCTCGCAATTGCATAAATTGCACTCACAACTGCAAGGATCATTCTTCATTTGATTTCATCTCCGCAGTTCATATGAAATTATGATTTATTTCATATACATCATTTGAAATCTAAGATTTTCAAAGCTACTTGCATGCTGCTTCTTTTCTTGAAAGCATTACCCATCAACACTTTACCATTGGCAGTCCCTAATTCACTCCTGATAAGATAGCAAGGTAGCTCAAAAAGTGGTTTTTCTGCATATAACAGAAAGAATACCTCAGGGTTTGTTCCTCTGTCCTATTAATCTTGTGCTGTACTCTTTTTCGCTTGCCAGCCTCTGTCTTCTTCCTCTCTAGACGTTTCATACGGTCTTCACTATCTGCTTCACACTGGAAAATAACAAAAAAATTTTTAGCTTACAGAAAGCCTCCTCAACATTTCTCAGCATTGTTCCAACCTGAAAAGCATTATTTTAGTGACTTTTTATCACGCATCTAGCCCCAGAGTCAAATTTACCAGCTAAATACATGTGTAGGTGTGTTATGGACTGAAAATTTGACTCACCATATCTCTGATTCCATCAAGAATTGGCAAACCCATTCTGGAGTACAACTCTATTATCCAGTGGTATTGAGGACCTTTGCTTTTGTAGCACCAGGTCATATTTGCCTGTATTAGGCCCAGATTCGTAGCAGCTTCATAGTGTTCCTTATGAAGATTGATGTCCTTAGCCCTGAATTTGGTCAGTACACTAAATGTGGACTCGGGCAGGTTTGAATGACCCTTCCCTAATTCCGGGGAAATGACCTTTTCAGCATCCTTTGCCCTCTCATGGCACTCGATTTCATATGCTAATGCATGAAATTCACATTTCAAAACATTAGCAGAATGGTAAGGCTCCCCAGCACACTTCAACTCTTCAACAAACCCATCCACGTCAGGGTTGCATCCCTTGCAAGAGCACTTTTTTAGTGGATGAAAATTACAGGACCCTCCCTCCCACTCATGAATGTCCCTGCAGTGGTAACTACCCAAGGCGAGCATAACGTTCCTATATACTTCAGGGTCTGTCCCAGCTTGTACAAGTGCACAGTAATGATTTCGTTTTGCACCTTGTATAAATGCATTCCCCATACACCCACAAGATGGTTTGTTTCGAGTAGCAACATAATTGTGCTTCTTCCCACTGCATATACATTTTACAGAAGCCATCTGGGGGAATTTGTCTTTGTGCAGACTGATAAAGGTTTGGGAAAATGAACTTTTCCCCTGAAGCTCTTGGAGCTTTTTACCGTGTGCCCTTCCCACATGCCCACCACACAACATTATCTTTGCCTCCTGCTCATTGGCAAAGGAATAACGAAAACCCTTAGCAGAGGATGAATCAGCATCCTGCCAATTGACCTCTACTTTCATCCCTTCCTCCTTGGCCTTTGCCCACAAAACCTGTGCCAAGTGACCCTCAGCAGCCTTAGCTGTCCCCTGCCAGAGTTCCTCACTACTAATGTTTTCAGAACCCCTCATGGACAGGTGTCCATAATACAATAAGGCACCTGTCAAGTAATTTTTAATGATAAAAGTGCAGTTTTGGCTAAAATGCCCTCTGATTTGCCAACACCCATCGCAAGTGGTGACAGCTCTCCCCCAGCTGCCCAATTCCTCATTAGAGATGTTACACATTTGCTCTTTAGCGTCTTCGCACATCTCATCCAATATTTCTTTAATATGTGGTAAGGCTAAACCCACAATTTGCAAATAAGGATTTTCTGTTACCACCCCTAACCCAAGACCCTTTCCCAAAGTTTTGCGGTAGGCTGCAAACCCATGCCCACTTATGAAAAAAGCCAAACACAAGGCTAAGGACACCATCTGGCGTCTTGATTCGGAAGCAAGCTGGCTGCTCTGGTAGGACAATTCTTCAATCCAGCAACCACTGCATCTAAAAAAGAACTTCATTGCACCTCCAAGCCCTTTTTTTTCTGTGGCAACAAGGACAAGTTTTCCTACCAAAAGAAAAAAAAAAAGACAAAAAAGAACATATTTAGACCATAGGGCCCCAGAAATCTTACTGCTAGAATCATGGGCTGAGTGGCAAGTCTTTGCCAATATTGGGAAGCTACCCAACCTTGTGACTACACTGTATATTCCAAAGTCAGTGTGGGGAAGGAGGGTTTGTAAAAAAATTGTCATGGAATGTTAAGAATCTGTTTAGCTTGCACCCAAAAAAATCTTTGACACACGTAATGTGGCCACTGACTCAGGGGTATGAAAATATGTTTTGAAGTCAACAACATTCAAGCCATGTGATTCAGGTGGTAAAAATGTGCGAATCTGAAGAATCAGCAAGGCATAAATCTTTTCCAATGTTAGAAATTTGACTTGCCAGTTCATTTCATCACCTGAATGCAAACCCACTGATACACAAGGTAGAGCTGTGGTATAAGCCTCCCTTTTACAAGGCATTTTGACTGACTGATGAGCAGTGAGCCTACAACAGAGCGATTTATGTTGCGTGAAACTCAACTTATCTATGAAGCTATTTTGTAGGCTCATCCTGCACCCACACTCGCATCTCAACCGAGAAAATGTCACTTTTGGTAAAACACAGCGGGTACATGGATACGAAAATCTGGTAAATACCTTGAGTGTGTCACAGTCTGACCCTCCTCTGAAAAAACGTAGCTACACCGCTGTGATAATTTGTATAGCAATAAAATATACTCTTTAGATAAAGTTCACATAAAAACAATGACCAAGTTGCTTTTTCTTTTCTTCCCAAAAATAAGTAACTGTTTGCTGAACCAAATTGTGAATAAACTCTAAAATTAGCTATAATGTTTCACGTTGTTATTAGAACTTGAAACCAGAGTATAAATTAATACTAGCTTACATCCATTTCTTGGTTCCAGAAACACACGTACCTTTACACTTTCCACTATTTGATGGGCATCTAAAATATCGGTTGAACTCCCCAACAAATTTCACAACACTTGAGGTCGTCCCAACAAAAAGGCCTTCGGTAACTTCAATGCTAAAATTTCAACAGCAAACCAAAAAGCCACGTAAGCTATGCGAATATTTTTTTAGACGCGTGATACAGATAGTAAAGAAAGAAAGTAACACTTCAAACTCGAGAAAATTCTTACATGAGAAATAAAAGCGAGTAAATCGCTTACCATTTCTTTGCGTCCTCAGCTTGACTCATTTTCATTTCTTTTCTTGGAGGCGGTTCATAGTCCGGATCATCAGGATCAGTATCCTGTAACATTGATCGGCTTGATGATGGCTTCCGCGAATCAATTTCTCTTTTGTCTATGCTATGCATTTCATCTTCCTTTAGAAACTGTTCCAATACCCCTTGTTCGCGAAGTTTTCGTTCGACATCCTTCCCACTTTTGAGCGTTTTCGCCTCAGGAGTGACATATTTGAAATGTGTTTTGTTCAAACCATCTTTACGTTCCGTGATAATCCAACCCGCGTTGCGCAGCTTATCAAAATCAAGCAAAATCCTTGACGAGGGGCCAGCTCCGCGTAAAACGTTTAAGTGTTTTGCAACATTGTTGCCTTTTTCCTCCGCCGAATTACTGTTTGAAGCCATGATCAAGAGCTACAAATTCTCGAAGATTACACGGCAGGAATGCGTTACACAGCTGTCAACGCCATGCTGATTTCACACGATTGCGGTCGGGCGAGGCGTCGTTGCTATGTAATTAATGCTTTGTTTGGAATGGAGACCTATGATTGGTTTCGCGGGAAAAATAGGGTCACGAATAAGGTCAAAATAACCAAATTTGGGGCTGTTTTCGTGTGTTTTTCCGCTGAAAGCTGTATTGCAGATGCCAAACAACATGGCGGCTGGTGTTTTGAGACAAAATCTGATGTAAATGACCGTTTTTCTACGAGTTACGCACAAAAATAAACGGAAAAAGGCTGTTATATCAACACATAGACACACAAATACTTCGAAATCTTTAAGCAGATGTATCATACGGAAAAGAAATTTGGAGAGAAGAAACTACATACAGTAATGAAACTTTTCACCGGAGTGCGCCAATTTTCGCGGGAGATCGTGGCCATGGCAAGCTGACAAGGTTCACATAAAGGCAAGATTTTATTTTTGTGCAAAAAATTGTTTATCTTCGTTCTTATGTGGCGCACTCCACTGAAAATGTTCGGCAGCGGGTGCTAAATCTTTAAGAACATTTCCATTAGAAACAATTAAAATCGCTTCCGATAGTGATAGGTTCCTCTCAACGGGGCCGCCAAAGGGCCCCCTTAAATTCCTCACATTCCACGAATTCTAAAATCTTAGACAAAAAATTGATATGATCTTTGAAATCTATAAGGAATTCTGTCTCAGCTCTGAAAATTTGAGCCATTTTGGATATATTGCTGAACCGTTTCATTCGTTGTCAAACAGAGCAAAAAACGCCTCTTTAGCCTCATGTACCACCTTAATTTCTTTCGGAACCAATGAATATATCACAGACAGACATTCAGGACAATAGCTCCCGATTATAACTATCTTGTCCGCTTAGCCTTGATTGGAGTCAAATGAGGTTAATGACCGCCGATAAAGCACTTTAACAGCAATTGTCGGATGAGAAGGTGATATTGCACGTATATAATGAAATTGTTATGGGTTTATATTTTGCATTCACCAGTATAAACTTGTAAATTTCTGAGTGTCACTGTTAGTAGTAGAATGAAAGCTTTCTTGTGAACATTTAATAAAAAAAATATCTTCGGCTAAAAAAGCATTAAAGGGTAGCAGGAAAGACTGGAAAGAATAACAGCCGTACGACTGATAAGAGAGTGCAATTATATTGTCAGCGGTTGAATGATTTGTTTTACCAGGCGATGGAATCTCCCAACAAAAGGCAGCCACACTTCAATTACAAACTTGCAATTGTGTATGCAGCATTTTCAAGCGATTTACTCGTTTTTTTTTAACCATTCAGACCGCAAGAGAGAGCTCCCCTTTCCACTCTCTTGGTTCCAGTGACAATATGGTGTTTCGCACCTGCTGACTGCAGAGCAGAAAAGGAAGACCGCACACTAAACCTACCCAAAAGACCAGATTAGTCCTATTTAAAACGAATGCTGTATATAACTCTTATTCCTCATGTTAGCGTGAGTCTACACAGTGGTCTGTAATCTGCACTCCAGAGAGCGTTCAGATAGTAAGCGGGGCGCGATAGTACCGGCAGAGCGAACCGGGAACAGGCTACACTCCAGACAAAACACATCTCCGAGCAGTAGCTTCTCTATGATTCAATAGGGCAGACGCTGAATCGTGGTAACCTACGTTTGCGCATGCTCTCAGCTATTTCATCCCCATCAGTCCATATCGCGTATCGCTTAGAAGGCGAACTAAAGATCTCCATTCTGATCCATTTTTAGGTGGTTGTAAAGAATTCCAGCTTTTCCACCCAAACTATATTCTTTCAGTTTCTTTCTTTGCCAATCGTCTAGCTCTACACGTCTCTAGCTCTGCGCTTCTTTCTTCTTGGCATCTAACTCAGTACTATTCCGTTAAAATCTGAGGGTCCTTCAGTAGAACATGCCCTATCCATTCTCATTGCCCCTGGGAGCATTTCGGGAGATTCTGCGTTGGTTATGATGTGTGCATGCTATGTAGAGCTCTCGAATGATTGACAGAGTTCTAAACTAGGGCAACAATGTGGAGTCTAAAGCGGCAAGGTCAAAAGTAGCGGACAGAACCCCTACCCACCCACCACCACCCCCGTTGGTGCGTAACATTACGACTGCTGTCACGTTTTAGTTAAATGATGAAAAAAGGCAAAACAAATTGCTGATAGATTTTCTTTTTCCGTTGTATATTTGTTGAATTTCCCTATGTTTCGAATGAATCCGGTGACGCTGCTTATATCATATCATGTACGTGTTGTGCGGCTTCGCATTAGGTTTTGAGAATGAGATCGGGCGCCTGTTTGACATTCAACATTGCGCGCTGGAGTGTGCCGCGCGTTTGCTTAACATTAGTCAACATCGACTCTGGGTGATGGGGGTGAATAGGTTCGCGGATCAACGGATTTGGCTAAAAACACTACTCGGATTTCGGATTTTGAGGATACATTTTACGGATTGGCGGATTTCGAAGGCTCAGCTGATCACGGATTTCTTCAATATTTTAGCGTGAATTATGGATTTTGTTTGTTTTGAAGTACAGATCGTGGAACTTGACTTATCCGTTTGTTTCAATTTAGTCTTCTCTCTGGCCTTAGAACGAGGAGTTAGATCATTAGACATTTGATCTTTAGGGACGGACTATCATTTTTCTGGAGGGGGGTATGGAGGCCTAAAAAGACAAAATGAATTGCTTGCAAGCATGATATGTATAAAAAAAAATAGTTTGCGTAGAGGTCAGAGAAACTTGTAACCTATTAATGAAAAAAAATTCAAAAATGAAATTTAGACTAAAAGTATGTAGTTGTTTGTAGAAAGGATACAGGGCTCCATTAAAACCAACATCAGTTTTGTTTGACCAAATTGGAACACCAAATGTTGCATGAAATAAATAATTGAAATAAACAAAAGTAACACATTGGATCTTCAAACTGACCGTGCACAAAAATAAACCCTTTGCGTATTGCCTGTCGTATGCTCTTTATTTGCGCCAGAAGCTGTGTAGGAATTAAAATGGCGAGTCAGTGTTTTATAAAGAAACAACAAGCTATTACTAGGAACTTACATGTCTAACATAAATTGGGTATAGCTTTTCTGAAATCAGTTTCTTCGCAAAAAAGTTTAAAATATTGCGCTTTTCAATAACACAAGGACTGGACATTTAAAATTGAAGCAACGGTTTCGCTTTTCACTGCCGCCAATCATCATACTGCCGGTAGGTCTCAGAAAACGAAAAAGATGAGTTCAGAGGTGTCAAAAGGTAACGTTCGCGGGCAGTGATTGGTGGATCTCGATCCGCTTTGTAGATTTCTCTTTTTCCAATTCGTTGGTCGCCGCCTTAAAATATTACATTAAATAATGATTGACGGCAGCAAAAAGGGAACATCCTTTTTTGTGTCAATTTGGTTAAAAAAGATGGAAAAAAATGTTTGCAAGAAGGTGTTGCTCGAAAAAAATGTTTGCAGAGGTGCATAGACTAAAACAAGTTTGCAGAGGGAACTTTTTCATACCCCCCTCCAGAAAAATAATGGTCCGTCCCTTAATGTAATCGAAGGAGCAGTTACGCGGGTCTCGCCACAACAGCAGCGACAAGTTTGCTGGGGCTTAAAGAGAATTGAGTCTCTTTTGTCTGCTCTGTCTTTTTCTGACGCTCACCTCCTCAGTCAGCTGTAAGACTTTGGATGTTGAATATCTACACTCCACATCCCATGTGAAACACCCACTCCTCTCCAAGAAAGAATACTGTCGAGAATTTGGGAACGCAATTCTGAGGAAACTACGAAGCGGCTGTCCTCCTCTACTGACTTTTTTCAACTTTACAAGTGAAGAAGAGAGAGTGGTTATGCCCGGATTGGCTGCAAGGATGGCAAGTGAGGAGGAACGTTTATGAGGACATGCCCGATAGTTACAGAGATACCGATGATAGTGACGATGAAGTGGTTGAATACAACACCAGCTCTGACGAGGAGGAGACAGAAACTGCTGTCTCAGAACCCGATAGGGGGTCCACTTTCTTGTTAGGAACGACTACTCGATTTGGACTCCAAGTGCGGATAAACAGTAGTACAAAAATCTGAATGTTTTAAGGTCCTAAAGTCTCGAACAGTACTGCAAGAGAAAATAAATACCTGCGGATTCGGATTTTGGTAAAAAAATATCTGTGGATTGGCGGATTGATTCCTAAAAATCAGCACGGATCAACGGATTTGCTGACCCCTATTCACCCCCCTCCTGGGTGGTGCTCAAAGATGTTAAACTGAGCGCACTGGGTTATGATTATGATTGTGTTAGAACAGATCAAAACAAAACAAAATGACCTTTAAAACACCCTTCAATTTCATTTTCATCTTATGACATCGTCTTTAGCGCGAGCACGGTCTCCATTCATGAATACACTTTCGCGCGCGCTATTAGAAGACCGTTAGTAACGACGCTATAATTGCGTGTACAACCACTAAACCTAAACCTCACTGGCATCGTTCTGATATGCAAAAGCAGAAAAACATTGCCTAAAATTTAAGCGTATATAAGTGGTTTCGATTTACACTATTGCTTGCCAATTTTATTTTTGGCATGGCAAAGCGCGGCAAAAGAAGGAGAGAAATTTGTTCTTTCGGTTCACTAGAACCACATGCAAAAGAAAAACGAGAAGCACATGAAAACACAAGACTGGAAGAATGTAAAAGTGAATTAACCGACGCTAATCCTGCAGGTGACGATGACAAGAGGTAAGTTGGAATGAAACTGTCTGCTGCTACCCTGGCCAAAACAATTGTCACATTCATTCACACATACACAAAATAAAGTATACGACTTTAACATCCTTGAGGAAATAGCAAATATTTTGGGGGTCAGCTGGTGCAGTTTTTAATCAAACCGTGTCCCAGTTCAAGTATTTGAATGCAAGTCACTCAGTGATTTTTCATCTCTTTGCTGTTTCTGTAAACTTAATCTATTAGTGATGTTTCATAATTGGGCTATCAAGAAGATATACTGATCAGTTTTCGGTACTGTGTAAAGGTATCATTGATGGTATTTAAAGCAAAAACAGACTAACTGTTCACGCGCATGGTACATCCGGCCCACGAAAGGTTGATGCCGTTTATGTAAGCTGCGTTTCCTTTTCTTAAAATACTATCCCACTCTACCAAGACAAGAAGATGTCAATGACATTGTATAGCGAATACCCTTTGAAGAGATAAAGGGGCACTGTCACGGCAGTTCTCGTTGTAAGTAATGTTCACATTGTGTGGAAGTACTTTTTCTGTTACGCAATCGGCCCGTCTAACACGAAGAGGTAGATTTCTGATTATTTATTGGACGGAACCGAAGTAGTATTATTTAACGGTGATTTTTTTCCTGGACACAATGACAAAACTTGAAAAAAGTTAACCTAACTTTTTTTCAAGTTGCAATCCATTTCCTCCTCATCATCCGTGGCCACAGGCAACCGCAAATACAGTTTCAATGCACATATTAAGTCCTTCATAGGAAAACTGCAAAATTTTTAAGTGTTCCACCTTGCAAACATGTGTTTGAGTTCAGACCCAAATTCCGTGACAGTTCCCCTATAAGTGAGAGTGCTTTGTTCGATTACAAATTCAAGAACAAATATGAATGGCACAATGGCTTTAACCTGTTATCAGCCACCTTTCTTTGACCAAACGCTCTTAAAGTTCTCAAAAAGGATTGTTCTGGCTTACGGCCTTTTCACTGCATCTAAAGCAAATCAATAGGAAGTTGAAAACAAACTATATTTCCATCTCAGTGCCGAGGAAGCATGGTTCATGCAAACATCAAGTGGATACGAAGAAGACTCGCTGTATCAGGACGAAGGTCGCATGGGCGATTGGAATGGACAACGTTGTACCACTAATCCAGTCGCCAGGGAACCTGTACTGCAGCAGCGAAAAGATTGCAAATCGAGTGAAAATCGACAGAAAAATGAGACAGATAAGGTAGAATCTAGGGAGGAAAAAATAAAGAAACTAAAAGCACTTCTTCGCAAGCAAGAAAAGGCTGTTAATAAATTGCAACCAGACGCTCTTAAAACCTCAGCATTGGCCAGAAGCGCAGTCAATATGCGCGGTAAGTCTAGAAAAGCAGTAGCAAAGGGGCCCAGTAGAGAAGAACTGGGAACTAAACCTCGCAGAGGCAGGCGAAAGAGAATCGAGTGTAATGAAAGTGTGGCTAGTTCCCGGGACGTGGATATCTGGATGAGCCGGGGAGAACTGATATCTAAGGAAGAGTTTCTTGCTGTACTCGGGTTAAGCCGAGTGGCAAACTTTCACGAAAACCTGTGATACTTCTTAGCTCACACGTCTTAGTGGTTTCTACTGTTTTCTTTACAAAACTCTCATAATGTGAATCAACCAGCTGTAACATAAGCGACATTATATTCTGCAAATAAACTAAATTGAAAATGTGAAGTCAGGAATCAAACAGCAACTTATAACAACTAATTACACAGATTGAGATTACAGATAATGACTTGGTTCTGGAGTCAATAAACCCCTCAGAAAACACGCCTCTGTAGAATTGACATTCTTAACGAACAGACACTCAGTTCTTATACCTGCCAACTCTCACGCATTCTGCGTGAGTCTCACGCCTGCGGACCAAAGACGTCGATCTCACGCATTGAAGACAATTTCTCACGCCTGACTTGGAAATCCGGATAATTTGTCCTTTAACACATTAACAAAAAAAATTCAATTCAATATTCCCCGTAAATGTTCCAACAAACTGCGCTTAATATGTCGAGTTTGAGTCCTTACTGTATTAGAACGCGCTAAGATGTCGCGTTTTAGTTTGCATTTGAGGGACTAGAAACGAACTCAAATAGGTTTGGAAATGTTCGTAAGTCATCGGAACATCAACTGACATGTTCGGTATCGTTCGGAAGTCTTCGAGAAATCGTCGGAAGTCGCCGGAGCATTTTCGGAAATTCCGGTCACGAGGAGACGAAAATCTCACGGATTTGACTCGGAAAAAGTTGGCAGGTATAAGTTCTGTCTTGTTTTGATTACTTTGCCTAGTTAACAAAATACTTAGCCTTTGTCCAATGTGTAGTTGGAGGTAAGTTAAAAGAAAACAACACAGGGCTCAGTTGTTCTACTTTATCTCTCGTCCCTGGTGTGAATGTCTTCAAAAGAGCTTTAGTTATAGAGGGGCACACCTATGGAATAACTTATCGACAGATGCTAAGAGTCCTTGAACTCCTTTAAAGCTACCCTGCGTCAGAGTGATTTTGTCTCATAATAATAAATGTTCAATTTCCTATTCCGGCCAGCGTTTTATCATTAGTTAGTTAGCCCTTAGGTGATTTTTAGACAGTGTCCTCTTTTTTCTTTGCATTGTATTTTACTCACAACTAGTTGAAAAGCAACCCTGCTAAATGCAGTATTTTTCACTCTGATGAAATAAAGGCTATTATTATTATTATTATTAGATAAGTCGCTATCCAGCAGATAAAAATATATTAGCTGCAGTTCATTTATCCGCTGTATATTTTTACTTATCCACAAGGGTGAAGCTATCCACTCTTTGGACAACTAAAAAACGCCAGGGAAGAGTTTGTGGGGACTCCATGCTTCTTCCAGAAAATAGATATGTCAAGTTCCATGTCAATTTCTTCACTTGTTCTCGTTCCAAATATCTGAGAGCCTGGAACAGGCTACAATGTATTCAAATACTAAAAGCCTAGGAGTTTCGCAATAGCTGTTGTACGCAATCCCAGGGCAGAATTCTCTGTATAAAAGTGATGGTGTAATCATCATACCTTTTTACGGTTAAAATTTGTTGTTGGGTACCCCTTAGGACGGTAAAATCTAAAATTACTACCATCAAAGTTAGATGATAGCCTTCTTTTCATATTGAGCTAGAAAATATAACAGGAAGATATATATTAATCAAATGAAGAATGATCCTCGCAGTTGTGAACGCAATTTATGCAATTGCGAAAAGAAGCCTGAAAAATATTCAGGACTTCAACAGGGTTTGAACCCGTGACCTCGCGATTACCGGTGCGATGCTCTAACCAACTGAGCTATGAAGCCACTGACGTTGGGAGCAGGTCAATTGTGGGTTCAAATGTTCCCGTGAAAGAAATGAGTCTGAATGATAAATGAAATGAATCATATATGAACTGCGGAAATGAAATCAAATGAAGAATCAGGTCAATTGACCTGCTCCCAACGTCAGTGGCTTCATAGCTCAGTTGGTTAGAGCATCACACCGGTAATCGCGAGGTCACGGGTTCAAACCCCGTTGAAGTCCTGAATTTTTTTTCAGGCTTCTTTTCGCAATTGCATAAATTGCGTTCACAACTGTGAGGATCATTCTTCATTTGATTTCATTTCCGCAGTTCATATATGATTCATTTCATTTATCATTAAGATATATATTGTTAGTCAACTGAGTTTTCATTTTTGTTATTGCTATTCAAAATTGGAAAGTTTCAGTTTGCTCATTGTTTTAGAGTAAGTATCTCTGATCTTAGGATAAAAATTTATTCAAGCCATGCCCAAAAAACAAAATTGTGGTACTGATTAGGAGTTCTCCTCGAAATTTCCGACAATCACACCCATCACTTTTATACCTAGGGGTACACAAATGGTCCATATTTCACAATTATTCAAATCTTTCCATTTTACTGTAAATCATTCATTTGGTGTTTATAGGGATTACAGCAAGAAAATCAAAGTAGTATCATTCAACTTAGCGATGAATACCAAGATGACAGCTAATGTGTTTGCATGTTTTTGTCAGTTTTAACCTGTCGCCACTTTTTCCTAAACAAATTCAGTCGAACCTCTCTTTACAGACACCTCTCTACATTATGGACAAATTATTACCTTGGTCCCAGCAAAATTGTTATTGGTTTCCTTTAAAAATACCTTGAGTTCTATACTATGGACCCTCTGTAAATATCCCGGGAGGGGGGGAGGACACTCCCATATATGGGCTAGATAGGTATGTGCAGCCCTAAAGGGTATGGTTTTTAAGCCATTGTGGTCTGAAATAGGGTATCGACTTTAACCATTTTAGTTTGAAATAGGGTATGGTTTGTGCACTCTGTTCCTGAATTGAGTATGTTTTTTAGAAGAAGCTCCTTCATCTTCAGGCGATAAGACCATCAACAAAAAAGTGACAAAAACCCTTCTCAAATTATGCTTACGCCAACCATGTACGTGAAATAGGTCTGAAATATGGTAACAAATTTTTGGTCAGGTCTGAAATAGGTTAGGGAAAATCGCATATTTTGGTCTAAAATAGGGTAAGGGTTTAAGGAAGTGGGCCGCACACCCCCACCCACTTCAGTTTTCTGGGAGTAAATACCCCGGAGTAAATATGTGGACAACGGACACTAAAAATAGGCCACTGAGGGCAATTAATTTCACATCATTATTTAAATTTAACCTCTTTATTCCAGACACTTTAATTCTGACAGCTTCATAATACAAATCCTTTAGTGAGGCAATGGTGGAACTTACGCATATGTCCATATTTTTTTATGTTGCAAGGCAAATCCAAATTAGCTGAAAAACTTTGCAAAGTTATCTAAAAAACAACAAAATGCAAAAATGGCCTCATACTTGTGACCTCCACCTCTCACCTTCTCTGTCTGAGAAGAGAGAATGAGCAACTGTATACCTTTTCACAGTTTTTTCCAAGTTTTTTTTATTGCAGACACTTTAGTTCAGCTTTAGTAGTGGTGGTCTGTCGACTGACACTACGAGAAAGAGCACCAAAATTAGTTTTAAATGGCCATATCAGAGTTATACAATGGAAAATAGTGAAAATATGGACGATCTACAAATTAAGTCACTCGGGAAATTTACAGACATTGTATGCTGGGTTTGTGCTCTTTAACATTCAAACGTCTACAAAATTTCCCAACTTTGAGAAGCTAAAGGGCTTTTAGCTGGGTTTCTATTTATAGTATTCCACTGACAATACTTTTGGGACTTTGAAAAATGGCTGTCAGTGTATACATATATAATAGATATGAACTCCCCTTCAAAAGAAAGCAGTAAATATGGGTCACAGATTTTGACCTTTTGGTCCAAGATTTGGAAATGGAAATAAAGATGAGAAACCTGTATAATAAATAATAAAAATGATAATAGGTATTAGCCAAAACAGAGTACATCTGCAAGCATGATAAAGCTACAGCGTATCTCCACTGGAACAACTGTAAAGATCATGATATCGAGGTTACAGACAAGTGGTACAAGCACAAGCCAGAGACTGTGATGTACAATAATGACAAGAACATCACCATCATGTGGGACAAGCCAGTCAATACTGATAGAACTATAACAGTGAACAGACCAAACATCATTGTCAAAGATTCTGTGAACTCCACCTGCAAACTGATTGATATAATGACTGTTCCATCAGACAGAAACATCGCACTGAAAGAAATTACAAAAGAAAAGCAAGTACAAAGACCTAGAACTAATAACAATACAGAGAATGTGGCAGATGAAAACTGAAGTGATCCCTGTGGTTGTTGGTAACTTGGTACAGTAAAGAAGGTCGTATGGTAGAAAACATCAAGAGAGTATCACAGAGATCTGCAGAGACACAAAAGATCAGCATGCTGGGATATGCAAGAATCCTCAGGAAGGTGCTTAATTTATTAACAGAATGAATGACTTGAGTGACTGAAGCCCCAGGTGTATGGTTTGCACCTAGCTAACGCACAAAAAGAAAGCACAGACAAATAATAAAAAGAAAGAATACAAAGAACAATAACAATAATAATTACTGGTAGCTGGTTTGAAACCTGCAAGAATCTGTGTGAACTGGGAATAATAATAATAATAATAATAATAATAATAATAATAATAATAATAGTAATAAATGAATAATATTAAAAATTTCATTTAACAATTATTCATCCAATATTTATTTATGAGAAAACTGTATTAATCCTTTGTTAAAAATGCTTGTCTTGGACTGAAGATAAATCAAGGACATAAGAAGATTAAGAAGATAATGGCTCAGCTTCCACAAAATGTGACAAAAACTAGCCTAAAAACTATAATATTAATAATAATAATAATAAATTTTTTATTAATGATAGTAATAACAATAACAATAAACTTAATTTAAGTGTCAGTGAGAATAGCAGTATTTGGCTAGATTCTGACCACTTATTTGCATGTCACTGAATAAGAATAGCATGTATTATGTTCAACTTCATTCTTCAAAGAATGCTGACCAAGGAAAACAACAATGTTACAGAGTGGTCGGGTATTCTGAAATTGCTCCCAGTATTCAACCACTACTGTAAAAGCTCTATGAACCCCCCGGGGGCTTATTTCATTTCTGACCTCATTTAAACAGGGGTCTTATTAGAGGTGGGGAGGGGGGGGGGCTTATGTCAAATCTTAAACATGTCGTTTTTGTCTTAAAATAGTCTTTGTACAAAACTCAAACAACTGCAGTGAAACTTAAGTATTTATTACAGAGCAGCAGACAGTACTACATTTTGAGTGAATATTTGTTGAAAAACCACCTGGGACGCAAGAAGTGGATTTTGTAAGAGGGAATAGGGGGACTAATTACTAATGTCCCAAAAGTTGGGGGGGGGGGGGGGCGGAGGGAGGGGTGGGCGCTTATTACAAAAACTGACTTCCAAAAGGGGGGCTTATTAGAGGCGGGTGGGCTTTATAGAGCTTTTATGGTAAGGATACTAAGTAAAATCAGGCAAAATTCAAAACAAATAAATATATAAGACTTAAATAAATACATAAATCAGTAATGTAAAAATCTAATATCACCTACTCAATTAATTCATTATTTCACAAATACAGCTGTTTACAGTAACAAATCATCTTCTGATATTCGAAAAGTTAGAACATCTCAACGAAAAGAATCCTAACCTTGCAGAAACGGTTACAATAGGTCTGAATCAGCAAATATGTGGACTTACTCAGTCGTTTAAAATTGCCGTTATCCTTGGAGCAAGACCGTAAAATAAATTTCCCTTCCCCGGAACGAGTTTGATCGGGGGAAATTAAAGGCTTGGCTATCCATTTGTAGGCACTGACACAGCTATACCTTCCTTTTCATATCTCGTATTTTCCTTCCGTTAGAACTTCAATCAAGAATGGCCATTTTTTCTTCGAAAAAACGTGTACATGCTTGCTGTACGGTGATGAAGGAACACAAAAGATCAAGTCGACAATCGCCATTTTGAGTGACAAGCGTCAAAAATGAGTACTAAACTTTAAAACAAGTATTTGTCGCCAATTTGATCACGTGGCGCTGCGATGGCCGAGTGGTTAAGGCGTTTGACTCGAAATCAAATGGGATCTTCCCGCGCAGGTTCGAATCCTGCTCGCAGCGAGATTTTTTTTAATTTTTTTTTTAATTTTTATTATTTATTATTATTCAACAGTTACAACTTTTGTATGCTATATACAGTTAAAATAGTAAAATAGTATGACGGGGCGCTTGAGCTTAGCCCGTTAACTATAGTGAAAACTTAGGCCCCGTTTATATGGAGAAAAGTTGGCCCGGGTAGAAGGGTCACCCGCCTACCCGAGCTACCCTGGGCGAGCCAATTTTTCCTACATTTCCTTACAAAACTTGGCGAACCGTTTACATGAGTAACAAAAAGTTGGCTCGGCTAGAAGGGAGACCCTCCTAGCCGGGTCACTCTCTTTCGATGGTAGGGTCACCCTCCTAGCCGAGCCAACTTTTCTCCACTTTGGCTCGCCTAGCCGGGTCAACTCGGTCAAGGTGAGACAATCAGAGCATGCGCGAGTGCTGCTGGCTCGGGCAAAAGGCTCAACTTTCCATATAAACGCTCGCTAAAGTTGACTCGGCTGGGAGGGTGACCCTCTTGCCCGGGACAACTTTTCTCCATATAAACGGGGCCTTAGTACAAAGTTGTAAATTTAAAATTTAAAATATATGTAAAAATTAACACTAAAAATATTTCTCCGAAAGAAAAAATAATGGATAAACACTTTAGGACATCTAGAATTATAACATCTTTAAAATTCTCTTAAATATATCACTTATTCGGCACTTATCAGAGGCACCCAACGAGCCAAATCAACCAAAAGCTGTAAAAAGCCATTTTTAAGTGCCTTATGGTGTTTGAAGTCTGTTTAAAGCGATGTTTTCATAAGCTAGAAAAAGTTCATCTGTTCGGATTCCCTAGCTCAAATTTTAATTGCCCGAAAATGTTAGGGAACAAAATCTTCCTTTGAGAAAATGCAAGCTGAAACTACCTTTCCACGAACTTCCTAGAGAACTATTTTCTCTCCGAAAATGCTAGCTGGCGTTTCTGACTGCCAAAAACGGCAATTACGACCTTTCCGAAAACCTCAGGCGTTATGATTTCCCAATTTCGAATCTTTTAGGCTACGTTTTAGTTACGAAAATCCGAGTGCACTCTCTAATCGACGGCGAAAGCGCAAGGCGAATTACCCTCCACCGAACAGATATCTACCGAAACTTGTCGTTGGGTGCCCCTGACTTATTCGGAACTTTCTTCATAACTGACCAAAGCAACAAAATGAGAACCTACCGGTTATTCAAAACGATAGACAATTACAAATGTGAAGACTATCTACTTCAGGTTACCAATATACGACACAGAATAGCTCTAACAAAACTGCGACTTAGCAACCACAAATTAGCCATAGAGACAGGACGTTATTCGAGACCATTCAAGAAGCCTGCAGAAAGAATTTTCCCAATTTGTAAAATAGAAATGCGGGACGAATGCCATTTTCTAAATATATGCCCTGCTTACCAGGAAAAAAGACGTTCGTTACTTAATTATTTGGAAAAAGAATGTGGAATAAAAATAAGCAGAATGTCAACTAATAAAATATTCATGTTTCTAATAAACCCCCCTAGCGGAAATGCTAAAATACAAAAGCTAATAGCAAAACATATATTCGAATGCTTTGAAAAAAGGATAGAGGAAGACGGCAAAAAGTAAATACTCTAGGACTTAATCAATTAACAACTTAATTAATAATTAATTAAGTAACAATGTTTGTTGTTTGTAACTTTTAGGTATTTGGAATTCGTAGTCGATGTACTATATATTGTGTAAGACTCCAAATAAAAACATGTCTGTCTGTCTGTCTGTCTGTCTGTCTGTCTGTTACAACTTTAAACGTCCGAGAGGGTCCGAGAGATGTTCAGTGTTCCTGATTACAGCCTTCTGCATGTTATAAAGAACTCCCTTACTTTTACTCCCGGGGGGGGGGGGGGGGGGCTAAAAAAAATTTAGTACGGGGAGGCTCAGCCCCGAGGTCCGACCCCTTACCCTTTTATATATCATTTTTGACAGAAAAGGTACCCCTTTCGTATACCTTCCATTGACAAATGGTACCCCTTTCGTATACCAAAAACAGGAAGTCTTCTTGTAATTTTCATGTAGCGTTCAATAAATTAAAACAGTACCGTCATAAGGTATGTGTGTTTGAAATATTTTAATGAAAGGCCCTTTAAATACCTCAATGACAGATTTCCCTACCCTTCCATATACTTCAACTCGTGAAATCCCTACCCTTTCATATACCTGAAGCGTGAAAAAGGTACCCCTTTCGCCGTATAGGCCATTATAGGGAGTACCTCCCCCCCTCCCCCGGGCTTTTACTTCCGACCAACTCCTTCAGCTCGACTTCTAAGTCTCGGCACCATCCCCCTAATACGTCCATTATGATATTATATTGTTTCACTTCATATCCTTGGTACTCCTGCTTTAACTCCCAGCGGAGTGGTCCGTATTTCGTGGTTTTCTCCTCCTTGTTTTCTCTCCCGATTTGAGACCCATGGGCAGCTCATCTCAAGCGTGATGACTCGCTTTGACACGTGGTTGATAATGCGCGCATCCACTCCGTTGGCTCTAACTTCTTGGTGCTCCGCAAATAGAGGGACATCCTAGAATGCTTGCGCATTGTTTGACTCGTACACTTGCTTCGGTTTCAGTGGCGAGTACCAAGGTGGCACTGAGTCTACAAGACCTAAGTCTTGCAAAATCTCAAAGAAAAGTATCTTCAGGGCTGCGTTATGTCGGGTAATGTACTTGTTCTGTACAAGGGCGGCACAACCAGCCAGGACATGGGCGACACTTTCAGGGGCCTTATTACATAACCTGCACATCACTTCGCCCGTCGAGTCCGTGTGCGTTTTCTGACAGGCATACAGCCTCGTAGGTAATAACTGTTCGTAGAGCTCAAACATCCCAAAGTTTTACTAAAGACACATCCTTTTAAATTAGCTTTTTATTAGCTCTCTTATTAACTCATATTTTTATTTTTATTGCTTTCCGAAAATTGTAAATTATTATTATTATTATTATTATTATTATTATTATTATTATCATCATTAATTGGATTAGCCATTTATTACTTTAAGATTTCAATGTTGTAATGCGCATTCGATCATATCTTTATTGCACGTTAGACTGCGCAATATAAGAAATAAACATTATTATTATTATTATTATTATTATTATTATTATTATTATTATTATTATTATCCCCGCCACTGTGTGTGTTGGGCATTATTTCCAACCGCTTAGCCACCAGAAACATCCGTCGAAATTAAGGCTCTCGTCTTCACTTCTCGCAGAAGTTAGTTTCCCCTGCCGGTTCTAGTCATATACCGCTTTCCATGTCTTCTGTTCCAATAATAATAATAATAACAATAATAATAATAATAATAATAATTATTATTATTATTATTATTTTTATTATTTTTATTATTATTATTAGTTCTCCTATCGGATCGAACTTGACGGATTCGCATATCGAAGTTAAATTCGTTCATAGCATTAAGGCCATCCCCTTTTTGTTTTTCGTTTATTGTCGAATGCGTTTTCTGATTTTGTGAAGGAAAAAAAATTTGAAAAGGAGTCTGGAGCTAGGAGGCCCGGTACCTCAGCATAATATCCGTGGAGCCTGGAAACAACAAGGTGTGGTTACAAAGTCAACATGGCGGCAAGAGACCTGTTGCAAGTGGCAAGCTGAGCCGGGAGGCAGGCGGCGGGAACGAATAAAGTAACTCTGCTTAAGTTTTTTCCTATCACACGGACAGAAAGTCTCTCTCGTCGGAGAGTAAGTGTTCTCTGTAGTTGTAGTATGAAGTAAAAACTAAAAATCTGTAAGGCAAAAAATTGCTTTTGTTTCAGATTAAAGTGAAGCCGCGATAGACCCCTGGGGAAAGACCGCACGGCTCGAACAATAACATTTTGGGTTCCTTTTCTCGTTCCACGTTTTACCGTTGGGAAGAAAGCTTCCACGCTGGAAACACTACGTTTTAGCCTGTGATGAAGTATGGTTCATTTTCTTAAAATGCAAGCTTGGAGTAAAGCATTTATAAACTTTATACCGTAGAAGAATAAAAATGCATATTTTGACCAACAGATATTACTGCTTTGATGGAATATAAACAGGAAAAAATTAGAAATGCACTGGGACCTGAATCAACTCACGATATCTCGAAAAAAAAAAGAAGAGAAAAGAAAAAGACGTACGAAAAAAAAAAATTTTACACTGCGTTGGCCGGGAATCGAACCCGGGTCAACTGCTTGGAAGGCAGCTATGCTCACCACTATACCACCAACGCTTCGTAGTTGAAATGATGTGAAATTGTAAAATATAAACATATTTCAATGTTGTTCATTGGGGGGCGGTTTGACGTGTTTTTGGAGATTGGTTGTGGTAAAGACATTTACGCGGCACGTAAACAACGTCTTTATTGTACCTTGAATTTTTGATATTTAATACAACATTATAATATATAGATTTAGCTAAGCCTAAAAGCGGAGCTCCACGATAATTATTTTTTTTACTGGTATGGAGCAACTTCGCATGGCTTTCCTGGCGCCAATATTTTATGTTCAAAGCAGTCAACAGGAACTGACCGCAGTTCAAAAACCTCAAAACATTACAATAAAACAATACACGACGTCCGATTTTGTAAATCACTCGTATGATTACAGACCAAATTGGACTCCACTCGGTCCTATTACCATTATTAATACGTTAAAATCGTTCTGTGGACTCACGCTGTCAAACATTGTTTGTGCGTTTAGCGACCCAACGTTATGTCTGACAACTGACAACTGATGTTGGATGGAAATGTGTGATCGTTTAGCCGGGGCTTTAATCCTTAATTTTACGAGGACTCATAGAGTACTAAAGTGATGACGTCATAAAAACTAAATTTGTGAAATTATGGGATTTGTGCGGATATTCAGAAATAACATGATCAAAAAGACCTACTTGCCAAAAATCAGCGTTTTCTTACAGTTTGAGAGCGAGATATTAGCACCGTTATGCTCTGCTGACTCCATACAAATCCTTCTAAATTTGACTCAGTTCCTAACGTTAGGAACCGAGTCAAATTTAGAAGGATTTGTATGGAGTCAGCAGAGCATAACGGTGCTAATATCTCAGAGCCAATTTGCCTTTAAATGCTGATTTTTGGCAAGTTAGCATCTTTCATCTTGCTCTTTCTGAAAATCTCAACAAATCCTATAATTTCAAAAATTCTAATATTTGTGACGTCACACTTTAGTACTCTATTGTGATTACGTGTTAAGAAGATAAGGGCAAAAGTTTCTTAACGCTGTTGAGGCACCGAGGTCGAAAAACAGTCAGCTAAAAAAAACACTCGAGTTCGCTTGAAAAGAAAACAACGTAACAAAACAAACAAACAATTCAACTACTCAGAACTACTTCTTTGCGTCCAAAACGAGTACAGATGATGGTTATTTATATCCAGTCGAAAGAAAAATACAAGTTTGATTCCTGAACAAAAGTAACAACGTTTAAACCAAATGTTAAGCTTCAATTGATTTAATTTACCTCACTGTCCTGTGTTGTAGAGGCTTCTACCACTTGAAAATACGCAAGCTTCAGTAAAGTAAAAATAAGCATCCGCAAAAATAGCAAACGGTTTGTCCAAAGGAAGAGCTTCTTCCACAAAGTTTGAGCTACTCGTTCCTCCCATTAATACCGGGGAACTGCTTTCTTGGTGAGCTGCAAGATGCCGCGGTAAAGTGACAGCAAAGCCCTCGAAGCGTTACAGTCAAGTCAGGTCAAGCGTACCCCCTAGACTTACATTAATGAGTTGATTATATGAACATTGAACCCGTTAGTCGTTTCGAATAATGCAATAATAGCGAAGCGCACTATTACTAAAATAGATTTGTCAGCGTGAGATCCCATGAGACCCCCCGCACAGAGTCGGACAAACATTGCGACCTAAACAAAGCAAATGTATGAGCGGGAGCCGCGGTTGTGATCCTAAAAGCGAAAATTTTAGTCAATTCTTCGGTTTATCGTTCTGGAAACAAGAGAAATGGTAGGCACCAGACACTGCTGGTTGGGTGAGTGCAAAACAGACTCAAGATATCCAGAAAAATGGCCGAAATCACTAAAAGAGTTGGAGAAATCGGGGTAGAAGGTATTCATACCTTTCCCGAAACCTGCGAAAGACCTCGCAAAGTGCAAGCGTTGGTTAGGGGCATGTTCACGGGAATTCTTTACGGAGAAAAACGTTAGCAAAAACACGTACAATTGTGCTCTTCCCGGCCCGGAGGAAAAGGTCCCACAGACGAGCTCCCAGACCCGCTCAAAGCAAATCCCCCACCGAAACAAGCCGGACGAGCGTCCGCTCCAAAGAGAAAGGCCCCAAAATCGAGAGAGGAGGCGGTGACAAAGCAAAACAAGGTAATTAAAGAGAACTATGGCGAGCAATCAGATGAGTTTATGGAGTTTATACCGACTGACGATCGGGAATTACTCGAGTCCAGCACAACCGATGCCATCAATGAATCGACAACATTTGACGAAGATCAAGTGATGTGTGATGTGACGCGCAAGCACATGTATGAGAACTTGTCGGGGAAGCTGGTTTCGGATCAAGAATCTCAGACTGTGTGTTCAAAATATGAGTTGTCTGCAAAGGTCGAAACCATGATTTTGAAGAACGAAGTTTCTACTTCGTTCTTCAAAATAGTTGAAAAGCGAAGGTATGTTTTGCGATGGGAAAGCACGCCAGCCAGTGGATGGAACAAACGGAAGCGAACTTAAGCTACAATTTGCTTGTAACTTTGCATTTTCTTTGAGAAATTTTGCTGAGAACCATTTGCCATCGTCGATACTCGGATCGAGCGTGTGATGATTCCCGCTTTTGATACAGTCGCTCACACGTTTCAGTAGCTCATCTCTTTTTCCGCTCAATTTCAATCCCCTGCACTTTAACCACCGCTTCAACTGGGCAACAGTGTATTCCTCTGGTTCTCTTTCAAATTTAGAGCCTGGAACGTCGTCATCTTCGGTGAGAACCGTAAAAGATGGAAGCGAACCGCTCGCCATTCGAACATTCCCCTTACAACCATTACAGAATTGGCGTTTGTTTGTCCGACTCACGACAGGGGTCTAAAATTTCGCGACGTCATTAGTGCCCTTCGCTATTTGTTTTAAATATTCGAATCAAACTTCGATTGCTGATTGGACTAAGCGAACAAAAGATGCTCCTTATATGGGAAATTGAAGCGTCCAACATGGCGTCCAACGGTGAGTGGAAGTGATTGGTGAAATACGGTATTGTAAATGTTATTATCGAGCAGTTTTTTTGCTTTCTACATCCCATAGAGCTTGTAGAAGTCTTATTCGTGATAAAAGGGTTTCAGGCGAAGTTTTAGCAAGTTTTCTCGTCAATATTTTTGGTTGTTTACAACGCTGTACGCTATCAGCTGTGTTTATTTTCGCTCCGTACAAATTTATTAATATTTTTAGGATTCCTTGAAATATTGTTGGATTTTAAAGTGCTAAAAAAGGTGTGCTCTATTAAAAGAGATAACAGAATTAAAGTCTCGTAGGCGTTTTTCAAACACATCTACGGACATAGTCCAATCAGCAACTGAAGTTTGATTCGAATATTTAACAAATTATTGCATTATTCGAAACGACTAACGGGTTTAGTGTTCAAATAATCAACTCATTAATGTAATCTAGGGGGGTACGCTTGACCTGACTTGACTGTAAATCATTTTGTTTTCGACCACTCAATCGATCCAAGTTTGAAGCTTTTCCTGAGAAAAACGTTTCGCTCTTCCTTCTATCACTTGAATTCAAATTCACCTTCCAGAATATCTTTTGACAAGTTCTTGATTTTTATGCTTTTTACGCGAATTTAAAGACAAATTTCGATCGAAGAAGATGAAGTTGTTTTACTCAAAATGAAGAGACCAACTGAATGTGAAATTACGAGCCGCAGAAAGCGCGCGAAAAATGAAGCCTCGATTTGGTTTGGGTGTCCCGCACCTTGCTTGAGCCTGCGATCCAATCGAAAGCAAGTTCCTGGTCAGCGGTCAACTTAAAAAATCTGACCTCGATGAGGTCTTAACTTGCGCCCGCGATATGGTCACGTGACACTGGTCAGCGGATAACTTGTTTTGACAGGTGTCAATTGGCTATAGGTTCGCTA
Source organism: Pachyseris speciosa (assembly GCA_016490735.1). Classification (NCBI taxonomy): domain Eukaryota; kingdom Metazoa; phylum Cnidaria; class Anthozoa; order Scleractinia; family Pachyseridae; genus Pachyseris; species Pachyseris speciosa. The sequence continues at coordinate 468,154 of JAEMWC010000372.1, forward strand.
TAGGATGGATGCCCAGTATCAAGGAAGTACGCTGTAAACTAACCTGCGTAGTAGACATTAACTAACCCGGTTAGTAACGTCTGCGAAGCAGCGCCCAATTCTTCGTTCCGTACCAAAATTTGAGTACGCGTTATGATTGGCTCGTCAACAAAAGCCTTTTGTTGACGAGCCAATCACAGCATGTAATCAAATAGGAATTTGGCGCTGCATCGCAGACGTTACTAACCGGGGTTAGTTTAAGCCGCGGCTACACGAGCGATTTCTTGCTTGCGATGGTGATGCGATTTTTTTTTTAATTGTCGCGTCACCGGCGCGCAGTGAAAATCACCCGTGTAGCCACCCTCGCACAGGTGATGCGACAGCTCAAAAAATCGCAGTAAAAGAATCGCGAAAAATTAAACTCATTCAATTTCTCGCGATTTTTTTCTTGCGACTTTTTACCTGTTGCGTTGCCAGTTCAAGGGTGGCTACACTTGCGATTTTCATCGCGCGCTGGTGACGCGACATACATACATACATACCTCGAATTGCAGAGTAGCCTGAAAGGCTAATATCTTCGACAAAATTGAAAAAATCGCATCACCGGCGCGAGCGAAAAATCGCTCGTGTAGCCGGCGGCTTTACGTCTGCGAGGCAGGCTAGCTGTAAACTAGCTGGTCACCTGGGCCTGGTGGAGTATGGCCGCCATGTTGGATTATTAGTAATGGTGTTTGTAATCGGACAGCTCAAATCGGACAGTTTGGACCTGAAGCAGCCAATTAAGCCACAGGGTGCAGAGAAGTTCTGTTCGATCGTACACGACAAAGTCTCACCTTGTTAATTCCAAAATATGTTTACTTTGTACGATAAAGATTGTCGAAATAAAATCCTTGTGATTTGTGAATGTTTTCTGCTTCCATATCATTCTATGTCCCCCGATCTTGTCTCTTTCTGGTACGGTTTCGGCAATGTCTATTTGCATGTACCGCGGACTAAAGTACTGTGGGCGCGCACGGTGACAAAAGGTTGGCTTACAGTAGGCTCAATTTTTCGATTCCCTGTAACTAACAAGAAATTCAATGAAAAGGCCTCATTTTTTCGTATATGGTTTGGAATTTTCACTTTTTAGCCAAATTGAACAAGAATTCTGTTGAAACGGTCGGAAAACTAACATTTGTGGCAAAGGAGATTTACGGCCTCATGACACCGCTTTCGTTCAATGTGCACCGCAACAACTGGTGACGGAAATGACATATAGTGTGTTGTGATCTCGAAGAATAAACATGTTGGAGGTACTCGCTGGCGGTCTCTATTTGTGTTTCGGGGTTCTACAGTAAGCGACAAGGATCGTTCTTTTTCACTCGCGGTTTCGTGGAGGTATTTGTCGAGATTTTTCTCTTTTCAACGGCGGTTTATAAGCAGCGGCGAGATAAGCGGAGCTAACGCTAGTGGTTCAACCAGCGAGTCGGGAGGTGTTGGAAGCGTTTCTGTTTCCCTAGGTGTCGGTTCGTTAGAAGCACTGGTTTCACAGACACTTGAAGACTACTTCGTTCCAAAGGCAAACGTTCCGTTTGAGAGGCACATGTTTCTGAAGATTGCACAGGAAATCAGTGAAACCGTTGATCAGTTTGTTTGTCGGCTTCGTCAGCGTGCGGTTAGCTGTGACTTCGGTGCCCGGGCTTCGGTGATAGAGAAGACCACTATATTCGAGATCATGTCATAGACAAGTGAACATTCGACACATATGCGTCGGACGTTTTCAGAAAAGGCGGAGACTTTGATGCTCGAAGGTTTGCTGAGAATTGTCGAAGCGTGAGAATTGTTCTAATTATTAGTTAGCTATTGTTTGAAGGGTACATGTTGTGACCTCGTAGAATAAACGTGTTGTTAGTATTTGCTGGCTATCTAGTCTGTCTAGCTCAATTTGTGTTTGCCTGGTGGACGATTTCGATTTTTTTTTTGCCTCCGGTGGGTTATCTTTGAGTGGAGCTGGCCTTTTGAAAGACAAATTTGCCATGTTTTTATCCTTCCCCAACGGGAGATTACTCTCCCGTTTCCGGTCACTACCCACTTCCGTCACCAGTTATTGCGGTCACGTGAAGCTTGTTTCCTCCCTTTACTCTTCTTTACTCGGCACATCGTGCCTCGTTTGGAAAGCTTCGCTTTCCGATTTCCGAAGATTATTCGTTGCCCTTCGGGCAAAGATCATATACGCCTGCGGCCAGCGTCAGTTCGACGCGGTATATGCAGGTAAACATGGCGGAAAGCCATACCGGAGAGACAAGATCGGGGGATATAGAAGGATATGGAAGCAGAAAACATTCACAAATCAGAAGGATTTCATTTCGACAATTTTTATCGTACAAAGTAAACATATTTTGGCATTAACGAGGTGAGACTTTGTCGTGTACGATCGAACAGAACTCCTCTGCACCCTGTGATTAAGCTACTAATCGTATCTATAACAAAATTCTCGATCGTGATTGGTTCTCCGCGCGCCTATTTGTCACGTAATAGGCGCGCAATCACGTGGGTGTCCAATTACAGGTATTCAATTTGAACTTTTTGTAATTGGATACCTGTAATTGGATACCCACGTGATTTTCACGTCAATTACGCGCGCTTTAATGGCTTCCTTTGCAAACGTTTCCTGCAGTTTTCAAAACATATGGAAAGCGCTACAGACGTTTTCGCTCAAAAGACCTTCCCAAAAGAAATTTTTAATTCCGAAATTTGTTATAGATACGATTAATTAGTAATTGGACCTCGAAATTTGTTATAGATACGATTAATTAGTAATTGGACCGAGTGGAGTACAATTCAGGGAGTAATCGCGCTCGTATTTTCAAATCAGCTTCGCGCTCGTCTGATTTTGAAATTACTCGCGCGATTACTCCATTAATCGTATCTATAACAAAATTCTCGATCGTGATTGGTTCTCCGCGCGCCTATTTGTCACGTAATCGGCGCGCGATCACGTGGGTGTCCAATTACAGGTATTCAATTTGAACTTTTTGTAATTGGACACCTGTAATTGGATACCCACGTGATTTTCACGTCAATTACGCGCGCTTTAATGGCTTCCTTTGCAAACGTTTCCTGCAGTTTTCAAAACATATGGAAAGCGCTACAGACGTTTTCGCTCAAAAGACCTTCCCAAAAGAAATTTTTAATTCCGAAATTTGTTATAGATACGATTAATTAGTAATTGGACCTCGAAATTTGTTATAGATACGATTAATTAGTAATTGGACTTCGTGTCGTACAATTCAGGGAGTAATCGCGCTCGTATTTTCAAATCAGCCTCGCGCTTCGCGCTCGTCTGATTTTGAAATTACTCGCGCGATTACTCCCTGAATTGTACTCCACTCGGTCCAATTACTATTACAAATAAAGGCTGTTAAGAACCAATCATATTCGAAAACACTGGAAAACACTTTAACAAGGACCACCGTTGCAAAATAGAAGAGCCGGATCCTGTAATAGATCTAACCAGCTATAAAACTGTAAACTAGAAAACGGTAAAAAACAAGCAAGGCTGGTTACACGGCTAGGAATATATATCTAAACCAATATTTCGGGAGGCACAGCCTCCTTCATCAGGGTGTTACATATTATGACCCTAAGATGAAACGACGTTACAGTTTTAAAAAAAGTTGTAGATATAACATGATATTATAATAAAGGTAAACAATACAACGTAAAATAAAAAACGTTACAGTTTGAAAATTTGAAAAAAACGTAACATGAAAACAAAAAGATAGGTATTATATTTCTTCTTTTCTGTTGATACCTAACGGTTCAAGAGTTTGACCTCTATCAAAAAGATATGCTTCTCTGGCTCTGCGTACACCGTCACGATTAGATTTGGACAGTTCTAGTGGAATTAGTTGCATGTCAGAAGCGCTGTGACCGTTAGAGAGAAAATGTTCTGATACTGCAGTGGTTTTAGAGCTGTTGGTTTGTTTGTCGACTGTTCTACGATGTTCGTTGAAACGGTCCTTTAGCGTCGTTTAGTTTCGTCTATGTATTGTTTGTGACAGTCCACACTTCCAGGAGGAAAATACGCTTGGCCTCGTTTACTTAACAATAATTGTCAAATTTTTACACTAACCATATCACTGAGACTGGGAGTCAGAACACACGAGGAAAACGATGGCAGCTAAAAGGAAATAAGGAGAACAAGGCTGGCTCTATACCACTATCAACTGTGGTTAAATATCTGAGACATTTTGAGAATTCTTGTGTTTTGAGGTGTAACGAATTAGATAAAGCAATAGATTAACATGAAATTTTCCTTGAACATTTCTCTTACTAGTATATACAATATATGAAAGAGGAGCTTAATTTACATGAGTTTTAGAATTTTAGTGATACCGTCATGAAGACCAGCCACAGAACTGAACGCGATCGCCTTTGCTCGCGCTCAAAGAAGCTAGGAGCCTGAGAGAGAGACTGTACGCTTGACTGGGATAACATCGCGCGGCTGCGTGCTGGGATGGAAAGTACAGATCGAAAGCCCTCAATTTTATTGCCAGCGAACCAGATCAAACCACTCCAGCTCACTATCCCGGCTATTTATAGGCAAACTTTGTGACTGTCAAATCGAGCCCATGTCTACTGGCTTATACACTCACTAAGCTATCAGTCCACAAGCCAGAAAGTGAAACCCTCCCCCTTACGGGTCTTGTGGGACATATACCATTTTTAGCCCAAGGATATTCCCATACTCCCCTATTCCGTATGTCTGAATTTGATCAGCCTTGCGACAGCATTCAGTTTTTCCTCGATCGAGCAAAGTTTCACAAGCATCATATCACAATCGGTCCACTTCAGTTCTTCTTCTCCTCCGTCGTTTCTGAACCAGCTACATCATTCCTCCCGAGGAATTGATGCATTTGTCTGCTCTAATGAACACCGTATCATAGTTTGGTCAGGTCAGCTCTTTTGTTTGGTGAAAAACTTGGAAAATGCACGTGCATTTCATTTGCAGTAACTGAATGTTAGTGCTCGGACATACACAGAATACAAAATCTTAAGGGTTTCCTGCTTCCCATACACACTTGTCTTTTTAATTGCTTGTTTGTTTCTTAGTTTGGAGGGGGAGAGGGGAAGAGGGGGGGGGGGGGGGGAGTGGAGATTTGAGTCTTCTCTCATTCTACTGTGAAACGTGCGAGGGTAAACCCTCGGTTCTGGGTATAAGTAACAAATTTGATGGGATTTTATTTGTTCGACTGTGTGTTCCAAGCTATTTTTACTGAGTTGGTTGTTTGTCAGAAAAACATCGTAACAACAAAGCTGACAGGCACAAGTCGGGTACAACTTGGCCACTCCCAGAAGCCATAAATTTCCGGGTTCAGCAGTGTATAGGTTTTCGATTGTGTCGGTCAGTGGAGGTCGGAGTCGGTTCGAAATATCGCGAGTGACAAAATCAGTGCTCTAAAGTCTAGACAAGATACATATCAGCAGATAGAAGAGTGTGTATTTAACTGTAACGCGGTAATGACCTTACTATAAACATTGAAATGAAGTCCAATAAATTTTCAGTAAGTAGGACTAATTATAAAAGAAAAATAAAAAGAAAAGCGTGGGAGCATATCTCGCTCTCTTGTTACTCGGCACGCTAGGACAAACTTTGCAAAGATATATGAAAAACACCGCTCATTTTGCGGACATTCCGCTATAATGAAGAACCAAAAGTCAGAGTCCTTAACCTTATATATAACATCGTAGACGAAAACAGAGACCTCGCTTCTTCCCTTATTCAACCTTTATTTTAAGTTTTTTACTAATTTTTGTTGTGAAAATACAAAACTTCATTAAATGACTAGCTACCTAAAAGTAACAAAGAAACTTTTCTCTTTTCATTTATTCTATACCTGAGTGGATAGCGTTTGCATGCATTTTTAAAAAAGATATGCTTGGCTTTACAAGTAACTTGACATGGTTTGACTGAAAAACTCGAGCTGCAGCCGTAGTCGATACAGAATAGGGAGCTTAATAGCAACGACTACTTTACGCGACGGCACCTAAATCGTCATATACAATTCAACTACTCCAACTCGTTCAATTTTTAAGATGTGAGTGAATTGTCCACGTACTAATTATAAATTGGTAGGGACGGCATTGCAGTTAAGACAGGCAATTACAAAATCACCATCTTGTACCGACGTCCTTACAGAATCTTCAATTTGATCATTTTAGTCATTTTACGGTGTTGTATTGCAGAGGACGACAAAGAAGTTTACTAAAATGTATGACGCACGCACGTTTTGTGGCGTTCTCGTTGCCGTTCACGTCGTCGTCGCTTTTAAAGCTCCTTGTTGATTGCAGAGCGCAGACAAAAATGTTCCAGCATAAACTGGTAGCGCACATGAAGAGTTGATTGTTTGCGTTTACATTGCTTTCGCCTGCGTTGTCTGGTCACTCGCCTCGCTTTAACAAATAAAACGAACGCTAGCAGACGATTAGGGCAATGTATTGTTAAGTATCCTGAACAGAGCTTTCTTTTATGCATGTCTACCACATTGTTACTTAGTATGAAGTTAACATACAACCCCACGAGTATTTCATGCTTTAAAACCACTCGTCATTTGATAACAGCTTAGTATGTAACCTCGGAAACTAGCTGGTGTTTATACAATTATTTGATTAGTCATATGCGCCCGCATTTAATTGTCAGTTTATTAGTATGTACCGGTATCCCCACCACAACTTCTCGACGATTGGTTGTTGTTAGAGACGCTAGAGAAGCCTCGTCATAACAACCTGTAGGCACAATCCCGAATAATTTAATTCTTGGTTATATAAACGATCTATGGGAAAGCAAAACCTGTTAAATTAAACAATGCCACCTGCTCCGCAATCTATTTCGGACGTCCTCATTTGTTTCTAGCTCGTGCAGCTAGAACCGTTGTCAACTATCATCTTCCAGCAGCCCATCTAATGATAGCGGTGGAGGAAGGCAGCGATAAGTTATAAGCTGGAAGGTTTCATCAAAGCTTTTGTACTTGAGACCACCTTCTTCTTTCATTCTTTTGGAGAATTCGTCTTCAAGTTTCCGATGCCGTGGAAGAACAGGCTCAGGATAAAACGTTCTTTCGTGCAATTCAATTTCTAAATATTTTTCTAGTGAAAGCAGATCCTCTTGCTCCTTCTCAAGTTTTTCCAAGATTTCTTCCATCTCAGTCAAAAGCTGTAGGTCTTCACTGGATAGTGAAGAATCTTCCTTAAAAGTTTTAATATCTGTTCTTGTAAAAGTCTTTATATCCGTTTGCAAAATTTGCTCCAATTCTGAAAATCTTCTTCTAAGAATAACCCTTCCAATCTTAAGTCGCTCGTGTTGTCTTTTTATTTCTGCAAGTTCCTTTAAATATATCGTTTGCATTTGTTCCATCTTGGAGTCAAAACCGTCCCTTTCTTCTTGACTGGTAAACTCTATTCCATGGGAAACTAGGCGTCTATCGGCCGCATCGTGACTGCTAGAATCCGCGCCTAGAATTTCTCTGGCTCCACATTTCAACTCTATTTGCCTGTCATGCCGTGAATTTTGCGAGTTTTTAGACTCTGAAGAATCCCGCTTTCCTTTATAAGGAAAGTTATCGTTGAATAGAAGCGACCAGAATCGTTTGAGTCTATAACAAAGCGACATAACTTGGAGGCTTCCCCTTGAGATTATTTTTCTCAGGGAGAATCATAGCCAGCAACCGTAACCTGATCCACCTTCTCAACGCGTTTACTAGCGGGCCGAACTCCAGTCCATACAGCTCGTTTTACGTGGCATGTACGTCTTTGCTGGTATCCCCTTGGGTGGTAAAACCCCAAATTTAGATGAAATAATCCACCTTCGTCCGTTGAAGGTCGACCACCTAAAGCTTGGCGAGTCGCCTCTAACAACAAACCTAACCCAACCTGTTATGCGCAGCACCAACAGGTGATCCGATGGTTTTCCCCTGCACGCGTCGCATGTTAATAGTTGTTACACCACAACCAATCATATTGCGGGATCGCAACTGGGCACCTGCTAATTTAGCAGTCGTCCCTTTTACAACCTAAATGGATGCTTTCTTTTTTGAGTTATCCAGCATTCTTTTGCACGGTGTATCAGCACAAGTTTATTTTACTTTCACTACAAACAAATAAACACAAATGTGTTTCAAATACATGAGGCTTAGCTAAACGAATACTTCCAAGCTTCTAATTGTTCATTTACGCCTTACAGTTCATGCTTTGGGCGTTCAAAACAGCATCGTTAAGTTTACCAAACAAAAGCAATTAATTCGAAACATCTGACCTGATTCACTGTTGTAGTGATACACAAATAATGAGACCTACGGCTTTAAGGTGATTATTTTTATTCAGTAATATGTTGTTTGTATGACTGTAAACAAACAAATAAGAGCAACAAAAGCAATATGATGATAATTGTAATAATGAAATGCTGATGACGATAACTATGATGCTAACAACAACGATAATCATAATGATAACAGTAATATAATTAAAATAACAGTAAAAGTAACAGTAACAATAAAAGTTACACTAACAATACTTGACGACGAAGACGACGACGATCCTGATGATGACAATGGCACTAACAAATTATCCATCATGCTTTGTCAGTTATGATATACAAATATATACACGGAACTAAGGCCCGAAAATTATCGTTCACAAACAAAAGTCCTTTATAGTTACCCTGTCGTACTCCGAGTCTCCAGGTACTGATAGGTCAGCGGACCGTTATCGGGGGCTCTGGAATCAACAGGTTGTTTCAAAACAATTGATCCATGCGATAGGTACGGGTTGTTTTTCATTAAATCATTTACGCAACCTGTTAGAAGAATATCCAACAATCTTCTTAACCTCGCATACAGTTTTGGCTGACAGAAAATTTAATACTTGTTTCTCAGATACGAGAAGTCAATTCTTAGCTACTGACACAGAGAGATCTTGACGTAACCTGCTCGCAATAGTCTGGGTTCTTTCCGTCCACGCCAGACAGCGGAAGATGTTTATTTTGTCACACTGGATTCGGTGATCATTTAAATACAAACAACTACAATTTGATAAACAAAAGTCTATATTCTAAGTTCGCGGTTTTCAGCAAATACATTTGTGAGGTCTACAAATAACTCTGGATTGGTGGCAAGATCTACCTCGTAGTCTTCCAACATTATACGACTTTGGGCGTGATGAAACCAGTGGCGGTTCTGCGATCAAGATGCAAGCTCTTAACTTGTTGTTGGTTTTCACGGACTGAAAATGTTGATTTTTGAAGTCACCAGGGGAATTAATTCCTCGTTATAGTGGCAATTGAGTTGAACTCGGAAATACTTCAGTTGTCAACTGTACCCTCTTGCGCGGTGACACGTGTACTAAGCTACGGGTCCAATACCACTTGCAAAAGCACGGTGATAATTCCAAATAACTAAGGAAAAATGACGGTGGACTGCAAACAAGCGGTAGAGCTGAATAGTCCGAAAAATTGCGACACTTCGGACAAACAGAAAGGGAATTCGCCGACCGAAGAAGATCTGGCCTCCACATTTGCAACATTCTGGAATATATGCAACACCATTCAAGGATTACCAATTCTTGTGATCCCTTACGCGGTTCGAAATGGTGGTTACTTGGCAATACTAACGCTATTACTTGTTGCTTCTGCATCTAATTACACCGGCAAAACTATTGTTCGGTGCCTTTACGAAATAAACCCTGAAACTGGCAAACGAAAACGCGTCCGCAGCTCGTACGCAGACGTTGGCGATGCCTTTCTTCCGAAAATCGGAGGCCACCTTGTCCTCAGCACACAGTTCTTAGAGTTACTCTTTGTTGCTTCTGTTTATCCTCTTTTAGTTGGAAGACTATTTGCAAAGTCGTTTCCACATTTGGCGGCTCCTTGCTGGCTTTGGACGCTCATTGGTGGCATTCTTTTTGTTCCAAACATTTTCCTGAAAAACCTCTCTCAAGTGGCGTGGACAAGTATCTTAACAGTGTTGTCTGCGAAAGTTATTTTCATCACAGTGTTTGCTTATAGTTTATCCCAGTATCACAGATGGGAGATTGGTTCCTTGGATCACTTCAATGCTAGCACATATCCCTCTGCTCTGGGGATCCTTGTAGCAAGCTACCTTTCGCAACCTTTTGTACCTCTCATCGAAGGAAGCATGCGCAATAAGGAGAAGTTTAATTCAGTGATGGACCTGTCGTATGGAATAATGACATTACTCAATGTCATCATAGGAGTGGTCGCGTACATTTCATTTCAACCCAACACCGCCGAAGTAATAACGAACAATTTGCCAGAGGGTTCATTTCGCCGAGCAGTGAACGTTATGGCGGCGGTGTTATCTTTCACCTCGTACACACTACCAATGTTCACTATTTTTGAAATTGTTGAAAATTCCAACCTCCCTTGTCTACCGCAGGATTTTGGCAAATCCGTCTTGAGTCCATCGGTTATTGTTTTTCGCTTGTCATTAGTATCCCTCAGTGTTATTTTTGCGGCTACCTTTCCTGCGTACACGTATTTGCTGGCATTTGTCGGCAGCATAGCTGGAATCAGTTTAGAGTTTATTTTCCCGCCGCTGTTTCATATAAGGCTTTATTCAAGGCAGATGTCGTGGTGTAACATCGTTGTGGACGCTGTTGTGTTTACTGTGGGTATATCCGTGTCCTTGATGGGAGCCTTCTTTTCTGGCCGCTCCATGATCCACACTTACAGCCAGCCAATCATAAATCGCTGTGCATAGAGCGGGGATTTGAAGCACTTTATACAGTTCTGAGTTGGTGTACACAGGGAATGCGTAAATCATTCACTATGGCCTTAACTCACTTTTCCAAAGTTCATGCCCTTTAACGACTATTATGTCAAAACACCAGTAAACCCTAATATATTTGTCATATCGTAATTGATGATTGTGATTGTTGATTTATATGTCATACTGAGTTGCAAGTTTAAAACACAGTCGCTGTTTGACATCGACGGGGTATCGGGACACACAGAAGCTGATCAGAGAAACTGAAACAAAAACTGTGTGTAACTACGGAAGAGCGAAAACAAATTTCATTACAACTTGACCCATCCGGTACCTCCCCACTGACCAGTTATAATCTTTCGAGATCATGCAGTAAAGATTTTACAAAAATAAATTGAATTAAAAATTGTCTCAAATCCCTTGCATTGCTTTGGTTAGACCTGCTTCATATATATGCTTATTTTTCGGGGGCATTAGTGATCATATGAAGAGAAGCATTTGATTTTAGAAGGCGCATTTCGATACGACTAGACATGGTATTTTGTATCGTTTATTTGAAATGGTTCTTGAATAGATAAAAAAAAATGTAGCTCTCTTCTTAGTGTTTAAGAAGTATAAAGCGTTGCAAGTGGAAAAGATCCGCGCCGAGCTGTTGGAAGCCGGATTAGCTCTAATCCCGGCCTGGATTAACTGTGATCCTAACTAGTGTTGTCATTGTAGTTAACCTGGATTAGCGCCAATCGTGTTTCGAACACCTCGGCCCAGGATCCGAAAATGAAATGAAAGCATTCTTTTCAGCGCATTTTTCTTTCGAAATGTCCTTATCAGAATAAGATTTGCTTGCAGTCTAAAAACGTAACAATCAGCCTTTGTTGTGATGTTCCCGCCGAACTTTCACAACGCGTACTGGGTGTTTCTTTTTTTGTTAGAAGAAGGGAAAAGCAGCTCAGAGTTCAAGGTGCATTACTCACCTTTGCTCCTTCTAGGCGATAATTACACTCTCAAACTCTGGAAGATAAAGGTTACAGAGAGGACGCCGAATTGATTCTCATTTGTTTAGAACTGGGAATTTCTGCCCCCGTGACGTGACGTCACACTTCAGGACTCTTTTCATAAAACCGTTAACTCCTTACACATAATTAAAAGATCGGCTTATTCACAAGGATCGCCGCCGATTGCCGCTGACCGGTTAGCTCAGTTGGTAGAGCACCGGACTACCGTGCGGGAGGTCGCAGGTTCAAACCCCGGCCGTTCCAACATTCAGGGTCTTTAAATAATTGAGGAGAAAGTGCTGTCTTTATAATTACATCTGCAAACGGTTAGCCTTTCTAGTCTTCGGGGATAAGGACGATAAACCGTAGGTCCCGTCTCACAACACTTGTTCCTGATAATCTATGGGACGTTAAAGAACCCACACACTGTTCGCAAAGAGTAGGGGACGTAGTTCCCGGTGTGGTGGTCTATCTCTCATCTGACATTCATGTGTGGGGAGGGTGGGTGAGATCAAATATGGACTGATAGCGGCTGCCAGAGGCGCCTTTACAAGCTGACGTCCGATCTCACCGTAGAGAAGAATTGTAAACCGCCATGAAACTATGTGAAATGTGCGCTATATAAACCATTACCATCCCATTACCAAGGATATAAGGCAACACACAACTATTGAAGAAATGAGTGTAAATTTTCAATGCCCTGTTGTAACCTGCACTTTGCCACCTAAACGTTTAGATAGAAACTACGACAACACCTGCCTCAATAATCATAACAAACATATAACAGGCCAACAGCGTTCGAGAAAACGGTTTTCTTTCGCGTTACTCCCACCAGATTGCACTTCATAAATGCCACATTGATAAAGATCAATAACAGCGGCCTCTGTAGCGTAATGGATAACGCGTCGGCCTCCTAAAATTGGAAAGCCGAAGATTGCGGGTTCGAGTCCCGTCGGAGGTGCATTTTTTTCTTTTCACGATCACTTTTAGATATTCATCTCATTACAGAACTTAGAGTCCGATTCGGTATATAGCTCGTCAGTTTAGTAAATATTCAAATCGTCTGTGTTTCTATTACAAGCTGAGTAGCATTCAATTCAGATTGATTGATTAATTGGTTGATTGACTGACTGACTGACTGATTGATTGATTGAGTGAGTGAGTTAGTGAGCGAGCGAGTAAGTGACTGAGAGAGCACTTATTGAATTCTAATTTGAGATCACTGGCATCAGTAATCAGTAATACTTCAACTCAGAAAATAAATAAATTACAATCAATTCAGAACATTGCAAGCAAAATAGTAACGAATTCTAGAAAATATGACCACGTGACCCCTTTACTACACCAGCTTAACTGGCTTCCTGTCAAACAATTATTGTATTACAGGGATTCTGTGTTAACTTAGAAATGTTTAAATGGCCTCGCACCTAAGTATTTGGTAGATAAACTTACTAAACGCTCCAGCATCCATGCCCGCCACACCCGCAAGCGCGACTTATTACATATACCATTGTACAGAACAGCTACTGGTTAACGCACATTCGCATATAGAGGAACTAGTATTTGGAACAATTTAGATAATGATATAAAGCAGTGCGTTTCCTTGCAGTCTCTTAAGCAAGCTATAAAAGAGCAACTTTTAGAGCAAGTCTTTTCATAAGTTTTTACGAATTCTTATATTCCTATATCTATTCTTTATAACTTAAGTAGTTTAGTATTAAATGTATTCATGTCATTGTAAATAGTGTCTGAAAAACCTTTTGAGGATAATTCTATTAAACACTGATTAAAGTTCTTTTCTATTCTATTCTATTCTAGTTCTAAAGTTCTGTCCATCCAAACGAAAAAAGCTCAGCTGTTTTTGTTGCTGCCCTCTTTATTTCTCCTTCACCTAAAATAACAGATTAATAAAGATAACTTTCAGGAAGACTGATTAAAACATGTGTATTAAACAGTTCCTTATATTACGTTTTAGCACCAGTTGCAAAACCGTGAGAGGAATGGGAACGCGTATGCTTAAAAACACTCACAACTTAAAGGGCAGTGTCACGCTATTTGGCAACTTTATAAAAATCTAGAAGGTGTCTTCGCATCAATTGAATTCCAAAAATAATGGCCCATTATTGCCCGCCTACTCCATACTAGTGAGCGTTGCCAATTTTTTCAAGTTTTGATGCTACGTCTTCAAAAAATCCTCAAGAAATGTATTATGGTTAGCCCTCTCTGATAAAATTCATTTGACATCTTCGTCGAGCTTTACAGAAGCATTTTGCTTATGAGTAAAGCCTCAAAGTAATGAGTTTAGCATAGAATTGACCTAAAACAGCAAAATCCTCGTGACACTGCCCCTTCAAGTTATAACCATCCCTAAAACTCTATTGATCAGAACACTTTTTCGGATCGATACTCCCACACTGATTTTTCGTTTGTGGTTTTGAACATGCATGACAAACATTTTCCAATTATTTCTGAACAAGTGGTGATCATTTCTTGACATATAAGGTTACCATAGCATCAGCACAGCCTCTTAGAAACACCCTTAATTTCGGCCTTATGTGTTCTGTAACTCAAAAACGAGTCGAGTGACCCCATTTTTTATAGTCAAAAACTGAATAAAAATAAGATAAGTAAAAGACAAAACTAATACCATTCACGTTATTTCCAAGTATTTTAACAAAAATAAAATAAGTTTTTAAAGCACTTTGAATCATTTTTACGCACAAGCTTCGCTAATTGGTTGGCTGTAAACGCTTATCATTGACCGCAGAGAAAATATAGTCGCTGTGAATAACACGACGATCCCGGAAACTAAGACAAAAGCCTCTACAAAAATATTACACCAGGACATGTCTTGCCGATAAATCTTAAGAAAAAACATGGGAGGGAAAACAAACTCCAAACTGATCCCGGCAATGCTACCTACAAAAGCCAACAAATACGTGTAAGCTGGAATTGAAGACGCTAGGAAAACGCTTACACACACCAACCCAAAACGAAAAACAATTACAGCTGGACTCCAGACGGATTTCCCAAAGCTCTGTGGTAGGCAAGGAAGACTGGAGTTTTCAACGATTTCAAAAGCAGTGAACATTGGCAGTGTGTAAGAGGTGAAAGATAACACCGCCGCCATAACGTTAACTGTTTGACGAAACGAACCCTCTGGCAAATTGTTCGTTATAACTTGAGCTGTGCTGCTTTGAAATGACAAGTAAGCAACCACACCCATGATGGCACTGACTAATGTCATGATAACGTACGACAGGTTCATCACTGAATTAAACTTCTCCTTGTCGCGCATGCTTCCTTCGATGAGAGGTACAAAGGGCTGTGATAGGAAGCTTGCTACAAGGATCCCCAGAGCAGAGGGATATGTGCTGGCATCGAAGTTTTCCAAAGAACTTAGGTCCCACTTGTGAAACTGGTCCAAACTGTAACCAAACATTGTGATGAAAATAACTAAGGCAGAAAGCACTGTTACGATACTTGTCCACGCCACTTGAGAGAGTTTTGTCAGGAAAATGTTAGGAACAAAAAGAATGCCACCAATGAGCGTCCAAAGCCAGCAAGGAGCTGCAAAATATGGAAACGACCTTGCAAATAGTCTTCCAACTAAAAGAGGATAAACAGTAGCAACAAAGAGTAACTCTAAGAACTGTGTGCTGAGGACAAGGTGGCCTCCGATTTTCGGAAGAAAAGCATCGCCAACGTCTGCGTACGAGCTGCGGACACGTTTGCGTTTGCCAGTTTTAGAGTCTATTTCGTAAAGGCACCGAACAATAGTTTTTCCAGTATAATTAGATGCAGCGGCCACTAGTAATAGCGTTAGTATAGCTAAATAGCCACCGTTCCTGACAGCGTAAGGGATCGTAAGGATTGGTAATCCTTGAATGGTGTTGCTTATGTTCCAGAATGTCTCAAATGTGGAGGCAAGGTCGTCGTCCTCACCGACTGAATTCGTCTTTTGACTCTCAGCGTCGCAGTCTTCCAAAGACTCTTCGTCGGCATCGTCTTCATTCAGGGGCGTATAATTTTCTTGATTCATTTCTCTAGCTCTTGCCCGCCTTCATTATTGTCTGGTACCTTAAGGACATGCATTCATTGCTTTCAAACTTTCCGCCGTATGCCGCCGTATGCTTGAGCCGGTAAACTGATCCTATACTGTTAACCGTATGTGCCATCAAACAATGCAATTTACTTGAGGGCTGTATTTCATTATTAACGTTTAAGGACTGCACTGCTCGGACACCTATTAAGCATGTGAATACTGTGTAGGTTAATTGCTTTTGAACAAAGGCTTAAAAACCAGACGTGAAGAAAACTGTTCGCATGAAGTTTCTTAATGAAAATAGAATTGTTTTCAGTAACGAGAATTACCACTGGAAACCAATGTTACTCACTGCAGGCTTGTTTGATAGAACCTTCTAATTTTCAATTGTACAACGGTGCGTAAACGATAATCAAACTACCCAAATAAAAAAAACGTATGCTGCAGCGTTGTTTTCGTCTGACATAAGACAAGGCATATTGAAGCAAGAAAACTGAAGAAACACGTTCGAAAAAGGCATCCAAGGTTAGCAGTGCCATAGAAACGGTTGGCGTCTTCCAGCAATGTAGTCCTAGCATTATTCAAATAACTGATCTCGGTGTTTGACTCTACCGCCACTTCTTATTTGAAATGAGGGTCCAACATGGTTTTCATTTCGTCTTTTGTTAATGCTGTGTTCTTTAAACTCTGGCCGCAACATGTATTTGCTAACAGGCTCAAACAAGCATGCATTGCAAGCATGTATTGGTGCCATGCAGAATTAGATCTTGATAAACACTGTCATTTTTCTAGAACATCAACGATTTATTTAGCACATTTTTCTAAAGCTACTTTCACGAGGAAGTTATAATCCCCGATTCACTTTCTTCACGTTACAGAGCTTGACTGGCCAAGTTTGACCACATTTTCAGAAATCAAGTTATTGAGACTGGCTATCCCCTCTGGTTTAGTAATATTCACCTCTGTATTGGTGAGTAGCCCATAATTCACCTTCACCTTTGGTAGATAATTGTTCACTAAAGCTTAGAAAAATATTTAAAATTTTGCGGAATTTCTTTGTCTTCACGTATTAGAAAGATTTTTACTCTTTCGATAACTTTTGGTGTCAACAGAACTCAGCAAAGTTAGCGACATCTGATCCAATAAAATTAATGAGTTTGGCGGTTGCTAGCTAGTAAATTAGGCCAGAAGGCGTACAGAACACTGACAGTAGCTACCTTCGAATTTCGTTATGTTCTGAATATGGGGGAGTGAAACAACGGAGATGTGCATAAAACTAAAACAGCCAGCAAAGTGGGTTACCGTGAGAACTGCTCGGTGTCGACTGGTGCAAGAAAGATTAACTTTTGTTGGGAGAACTCTATAGATAGCTCGCCGCACACGTGAGGAAACAGCTGAGCAAAATGCCTCGCGAGGTAGATGGCTTAGTCGTTTCCTCTCGTGTGCGGTGGGCTTTATCTCTAGAGCCTAACGTTGTCTATTTTTTTTGAAGATCATTCTCATTCCAGCTAGAACTGATTTCATTCGATGTTACCGGATGCCGGGTCAAAACGTTTAAGAAGAACAAGCAAGAACAAAGGAGAAAAAAAAAATGAAAAAACTGGCTCTTTTTACAATGAAATGATATAGTGCGTAAGTTTTCTTGTGGAATTGGATAAACAGTCATTTGTCTTCAAAGAGATCTTAAGGGAGCTCGGTCACGATATTTTGGGTCATTATTAGAGAATCAACAAATTTTTCGAAACGGATTTTACTATAAAAGTTAACGTTAAAAAACAACGACGTTTCGACCGATCAACGGTCATTTTCAAGTTGAAGGATAAAATTGTTTAACATGCCCTTATATAATAATCAATTGTAAAATGCTAATGAGGTACTGACTAAAACTCTAAAATATTTGCATAGAAACAATACGAGAAAATCGCGGCAATAATGGTAAGAACGCTAAGGCGAAAGAGACAATACTTAAAAGTGAATAATTAGGTAAAAACTTTTGCGCGGATCGAATCACACTGTTTGTTCAGTTTTGGTTTAAGTTCACGAATAAAAAGCATTTCAAAAATCAAACAGTCTAATCTACTCTGACACTTCTTTAAAATCTTGAAATTTGTTTCGATGGTCTCCGGATCCTTTCCATGCTCGTCCTTTGCGTGGTTGCCGATTGTTGATCGCTTATGTTCCTCCACACGTTGATGTAGGTGTCGACTCGTGAAGCCGACATAGTCTGCATCACACAGACCACACTTAAAATAATAAACAACGTTTTGTTGATTAACAATTGGAGGTTTGTGTTCTTTCGGTTTGAATTGTCTTTTGATCTTCTGACTTGTGTAAACGGGCTGGACAACGGCATCAATCTTTCGGCTGAGATCACCGAGTTGGTGTCTTACCGCATTTACTGATTTTTGGTCTTTGGACGGTAGGACAATTCTGATAGGGGCATCATGGTCATCGGATAGTTGTTGTTTAGTACATACATCCTCGGAGACTTTCATTTCAATAAAATGTCTGATGGTATTCTCTACGAGAGTTCCGGGATAATGCAGGCGGGCAAAAACAGTTTTTAAACGTTCGCATTCTTGATGGGAAAACTGCCAATTCGAGGAAAGTCTAAACGCACGGTTTAACATTGTCTTCAGCAAAGAATGTTTATACTTTACGTCAACATGACTTTGGTAATGCAGTAAAAGTCCAGTATCAGTTGGTTTCACGTAGACCTTCGTGTCTAGTCGGGGACCATTTCTGATGATCATCATTCCAAGAAAGGGAAGTTTGCCATTGTTTTCAAGTTCCATTGTGAATGCTTTTTATTCGTGAACTTAAACCAAAACTGAACAAACAGTGTGATTCGATCCGCGCAAAAGTTTTTACCTAATTATTCACTTTTAAGTATTGTCTCTTTCGCCTTAGCGTTCTTACTATTATTGCCACGATTTTCTCGTATTGTTTCTATGCAAATATTTTAGAGTTTTAGTCAGTACCTCATTAGCATTTTACGATTGATTATTATATAAGCGCATGTTAAACAATTTTATCCTTCAACTTGAAAATGACCGTTGATCGGTCGAAACGTCGTTGTTTTTTAACGTTAACTTTTATAGTAAAATCCATTATTAGAGATATACAAAAATGCATTTATATACGAGGATGGAATCAGTAGATTTAAATGGATTACAAATGACCTTTTTGAAAAATTGAGCTAAACTTTTTAAAATCCAAAAACCGTGACGTCAGGGACCGCGCAGGGTGGGGAGGGGGGGGGGGGGGGGAAGGCTTCAGCCCCCCTACTTTTCAACAGTAAAATGTATCGAGGGCAATTGTATGTTGAGTTGAGCTTTGTGGATGCGTTACTAATTGCCAGTTATGATTACTTAAGCGAAAAGGTAACTAAATTCTTGTTTTAAAACACTGATTTTTTGTTGCTGAGAGTATATAAGTTTCACCACACCATGTTAGTTTTAAAAGCATTTCCAGCCATTTCAGAGGACTTTAATATAAAAATTTTCCGGGGAAGCATGCCCCCGGATCTCCCGAGTTAACTCACGCTAGCGCGTTCGAAGTGAGCCCCCCAATTGCAAACTGGCTGCGCGGGCGCTAGATGTAGCTCCTTTAAATAAACATTAGGGGTGTTTATACGAGAGAAAATAAGCCGCGGCTTACTTAAGACGCTAGCGCGCCTTTTATACGAGTGCGGCTTACATAAGATGCGAAATGCTCGTTTAAATGGTTCACGGCTAAGTTCGCTATAATAACGAAAGAAGCGCATGCTTGAGAAAGCCGCGGACAACGCTTGAGTACATTTGTACGAACACTTTCACGTCTAGGAGGGGGGATTGAAGGGATTCTCAGTTGTCCCTGAGTCAAGAAATTGGATCTTTCTCCGAAATCTTTGATTGTTTTTTATTGCTCGGTGTATTTATTAATGCAAGGGTGTAGTGTGGAGAGAAAGTAGCATTTGAGGGTGTGTGTATTTGCGTGTGTGGTGGAAGTGGGGGAGGGGGGGGGGGGGTGATGCGACCAGTTTGTTCTGAGAAAACATGTGTTTGCATTTACAAGTTTCTATTTTGCGTACTAGTTTCAGTCCTCTTGGCTTTTGGCCGAGCGTAATCTATCCAGTCAGCGAGCCCAACAATCCGGAAATTTTAGGCCTAAAATGGTAAACAACACGTACCGTTCCTTCTGAACGAAAAGACCTAAGCGAAATTTCAGGATTTTTTATAAATGGTCAACAACCCTGCAGATACCCCAGTCGAAGCTGTATCACCCTCCCCCCTCACCCTTCCCATCACACACACACACACACACACACACACACACACACACACACACACACACACACACACACACACCCTCAAATGCTAATTTCTACCCACACTACACCCTTGAATTAATAAATACACCAAGCTGTATAAAAAACAAGTCAAAGATTTCGGAGAAAAATCCAATTTCTTGTATTTTACTTTGTAGATTTTATTTTATTCGTATGTTACCTGTGTGTTACTCGTATGTATTCGTATGTTACTTGTATGTCACTCGTATGTACTCGTATGTACTGGTATGTTACTCGTGTGTTACTCGTAGTACTCGTGTGGTGTTTTAGTCACGATCATTCAGCTATTTGTAGAAAACTGTTTTCTCGTTAATAGGGAGCTTTGGCAACGACGACGGCGACGGCAACGAAAACGTCATTTCAAAATCTAACTTCTCGTTTTTGTAACGCTTTCGCGATTATTCCAATTTGTTTAACTTGGAAGATACTGGCAAATTATTCAGGGACTAAATTGTTATGAACGCCGTTAAAGTAAGGAAAAAGAAAGTCACACGCTCACGTTCTCGACAAAACCTGAAATTTGGTCAATTGACGTTGTTGTTTTGCAGAGGACGGCAAAGAAATGTACCAAAATACAAAACGCACGTGCAGGGCGATTGTTTTTGCTCATTAAACCCATTGTTTTGTGACGTTCTCGTTGCCATTGCCGTCCTCGTTGCTAAAGCTCCCTATTTTTTCACCTTGGCTAAACCCCGGGGAGCACATTTTTCACACCAACGTACTAACTGAGAATTAATTGTACAACACTCGGTGGTGAAATATGCATTTAAGGGAAGGCTACTCCAGACTTGACGAGAGTTTTGATGTAGAAAGCTTTGAGGGTGACAAAACCATCGATGAGACCATCGAAGAAATGCAAAAAATCTCGACCATGGACACATTTTGGAACGCGTGCAATTCAGTTCAAGGCATTGCCATTTTAGCCATGCCACTGGTGACGCTGTTTGGAGGTTTTTGGTTCTTGTTTGGTACCATAGCTATTGCTCTTCTCTCTAACTATACCTCGAAGATCTTGATAAAATGCCTGTATGAAGAGTGTCGCGAAACGGGTAGGATACGTGTGCGAAACACATATGCTGATATTGGAGACGCCTTCTGGCCCAAGTACGGAAGACACGTGGTCGACGCAACAAAGTTTTTAGAGCTGTTATTTGTTGCGACAATGTATCCCATCGCTTGTGGTGAAGTTATTTACTACACCCTTCCCTTCTTGCCGGTTGGAAAGCAAGTTTGGATTCTTATCTTTGGTCTTGCAATGGTTCCCAACGTCTTTGTAAACTCGGTGAGATTTCTCTCCAAGATTAGTATGGTGGCAGTCTTTGTTGGCTTCGCAAACTTCACCATTATCGTGGCCTACTGTCTTGGTCAAAGCGCTTCCTGGAAAGTTGAACATTTGCTGGTTTTCGACCCTTTGCGGTTTCCCCTGTCACTAGGAGTGGTACTGGCTAGCTACTCGTCTCAGATCTACCTTGTTGTCCTCGAGGGCAACATGCGACACCCTGAAAAGTTCAACACTGTCATCAACTTCGCTTACATCGCCATAACCGCGCTCAAGATTGTTGTGGGGGTATTTGGGTACTTGACTTTTAAAGATGGTGTAAGTGATATGGTAAACAACAACCTCCCACTAGGGCTGTACCGGACAACAGCGAATATAGTGGTTACCGTGCTCTCCTTCATGGGATATTCCCTTCCCATGTTTGCTGTGTTTGATATGGCAGAGAGGTCCGCTCCGCGATACCTGCAGGCCAGATTTCTGAATCACGACGGCACTCGGCCTAGCACTCCCTGCGTGGTGTTATTGCGCTTGCTGCTAACCTCAATCACCATTGTCATGGCTGTAATTGTCCCTTACTTCACACTGTTCGCTGCGTTTATTGGGAGTGGCACAGGCACGGCAATCGTGCTGATATTTCCGTGTATTTTCTACGTAAAAATATTCTTCTGGAAGTTGAAGTGGTACGAGATCGTTGCGAACGTTTTCATCGTGTGTTTTGGAGTGTTGATGTCAGTTTGTGGGATCATCTCAACCGGGCGAGAGCTGTTCATGGCATTCAATCGGGGATCCGACTATTGAACAGAAAGCCAGTGATCCTAACAAGAGTGAACTTGTAAAAACACTCCCGTTAACTGATATTTCTTTCAGAACGTACTTGAACACATGACAATACAACGAGCAAGTTCTGTTGAAAACACATCAGAACATCAAAATTAGTTTAGCCGGTTTAAGGAAAGGTCGGCGCACTAATGCGATGGCCGCAGGAGCAAATGTTTTCAGCGGCACACTCACGAAGAAAACAGTAGGAAATTGGCCGGTGCTCTTCTCAACACATACTGCCAGACACCGGGTTTATATTGTATCCAGTAATTTTCGTTTTTGTTTTGTTGTCTAGTATCTGCCAATCACGGTCGTGAGAATTTTCTTTGGTAGAAAATAAGTTAGTGTTAACTCTGATAAGCGCTTCAGACCCGATTTGCAATTTTCCCAGATTGAAATCAAATTAATGTGTGAAGGTTTACGTAAGTAAATGCATAGAATACGGATCTAATTTGACTTTCACCTACTGATATTTCAGATCTAGTGTGAAAGAAACTCGGTTAGTTTTAAGGCATCCGGTCTCATTCAAGAAAATACTGGTGTATTAATAAACAAAAACCGTTGTTGTTCAGGCACCAAACTTCATGATAGCCCGTTATAAATGTTTCAGTTTTGTTTGATTTAGGATAAAGAAACAAGAGGTCACAAGGAGGCCTGTAGAATTCATCTAATAATTGATAGTGCCAGTCACTGAAAGGGACGAAATAAAGATGGTGTTAATGCGTCGAGATTTGGTTGTTTCCTAGCAATGTTTGGCCGGCTGTAGATCAAGGAAGAGTGGGTTTCTTCTAAAGCCTGTAAGTAACCCATTGACTGCCACACCGACCGAAACCGGCCGCGCAGAACCACGACCCTTGTACCGCTTGTGACGTCATCAGTTTTTAACGCTCGTAGACAGCTTTTACACAAACCATACCCGAATGAGCACGGTTTTCGTCAAATAGGCCGGATAAAAGGCGAAAAAACCAAGTGACGCTGACCCGAGAATTTGAATGAAAATCTTGTCCACTACCCACCTGCACTTCCGAGTCCTTCAATCTAATCCTACGATCCTAAAAGTTTTCCACAAATCTCAGTTTCCCACCGAAAGGAAGGCCTAAAAATGCCCAGCAAGTGAAAAAGAAAGCGAGGCAAGAAAAGCGAAAGGTAGAAGGCGCATGCCCGAACTTGGAAAGCTAATACAGAAGGGCGCTAGGCGCTCCACCAGCAAACAGAGTTTTGTACGGTGTTCGAGGAGTATCACAAATAAAATTTACTAGTCTGATTCTTTTCTTGTTTTCTTTGATTTTGATATGTTGTCTATGATTAAAAAGAAAAATCCTTTTGGTTTTTATTGTCATTTTGATTTTGAATTTGTCGCGTTTGATTTCTCAAATATGCATTTTTGATTTCCAAAATTTGTCGCGTTTGATTTCTCAAATGACACTTTTGATTTCCAAGATTTCTCGCGTTTGATTTCTCAAATGACACTTTTGATTTCCAAAATTTGTCGCCTTTGATTTCTCAAATGACGCTTTTGATTTCCAAAATTTGTCGCGTTTGATTTCTCAAATAACACTTTTGATTTCCAAAATTTGTCGCGTTTGATTTCTCAAAAGCATTTTTGATTTCCAAAATTTGTCGCGTTTGATTTCTCAGATGGCACTTTGATTTCCAAAATTTGTCGCGTTTGATTTCTCAAATGACACTTTTGATTTCCAAGATTTCTCGCGTTTGATTTCTCAAATGACACTTTTGATTTCCAAAATTTGTCGCCTTTGATTTCTCAAATGACGCTTTTGATTTCCAAAATTTGTCGCGTTTGATTTCTCAAATAACATTTTTGATTTCCAAAATTTGTCGCGTTTGATTTCTCAAAAGCATTTTTGATTTCCAAAATTTGTCGCGTTTGATTTCTCAGATGGCACTTTGATTTCCAAAATTTGTCGCGTTTGATTTCTCAAATAACAATTTTGATTTCCAAAATTTGTCGCGTTTGATTTCTCAGATGACACTTTTGATTTCCAAAATTTATCTTTAATCTTTAATTGTGATAATTGCCAGTTACAGTAATCTGGCTTGGTCAGAGTGCTCAGTCTCACGGGCTCATACAGGGCCCGCGCAGCAACTTTGCAAGTGAGGGGTCTAGGTCTCACTTCGAACGCGTTAGCGTGAGTCAACTCTGGGGTCGGGGGTAGGTCCCCCGGAAAATTTTAAAATTAAAGTCCTCTGAAATGGCTAGAATTAAAACTAACATGGTGTGGTGAAAAATATACTTTCAGCAACAAAAAGCTGCGTTTTAAAACAAGAAGTTAATTACCCTTTCGCTTAACTAATCATAACTGGCAATTAGGTAAGTACCCACAAAGCTCAACTCAACATACGATTGCCCTCGAGACATTGTACTGTTGAAAGGTGTGTGCGTGTGTGTGTGGTGGGGGGGGGGGGGGGGGGGCGTCTCAAGCCCCCTCTCAGCCCCTCCCCCTGCGCGGTGGGCTTGGTAATATTCTACTCAAGGCCGAGGACAATCAGTTCTACTAATCATGGCCGAACGAGAGTAGAGAGGGCTGTTTCGAGGAAGTTGTATCAACCACCCGCCTGCACAAAGTAAGGCACCAGACGCAAATACATTTCGACAACAAGTACATAATATTGAACAGCAATTCAGAATTATGCAGGAGATGATGTCAGATCTTAAGAAAGCCAACAATAAAGATGTTTTAGGTCCGTGTGGTTTTCGTCCATTTGATTTTCATCCAGTATTAAAAATTGAAAATCAAAATCAATTTCCGTGCACCTTCCATTCATTCCATTTTTAACAAAATTGAAAAAGAAAAAAATCAAAATTGAAATCAATATTTTTGATTGTCGAATTAAAGAAAAATCACTGTCGAGACCTGTTTTTAATTTTCGTCGTTTCCTAATGAAACAACAAATAAAAACGACTTTCCTTTTTTCGATTTTCTTATTTTCCGTCTAAATCAAAAAGGAAAATTGCCACCATTATTCTAAAAGTCTATTGTTATAAAAGTTGAATCCCTCGTACTCTAGATCTTTCTCTCATTCAATGAATATAGAACACATAGCTCGCGTGTGAGAAACTGGAAATCAAAATCCCCATTTCAATTTTGGTCTTCGATGAAAATCAAAAATTAAATAACGGACAAAAACACCTTGCAGGGGAGGGGAGCGTACACTGTCGACATGTTAGGCTCAGTTACTATGTAAACAAAGATGGCGGCCGACGGAACCCGTAAAATTCCTTATGAAAACGGTGCGGAGAAAAGTGCTTCGGTTGGTACAAGTTCAACCCCTTGCCGGATGCACATTACTACAGGATCAGACTGCAGGGATATACACTCACGCAGCGATATACGCTCACAAGAATCTTCGGTCTCGAAGGAGGTGGGCCCACTAGGAAGAAGAAGAAAAGACTTTAATATATACGGAATAAATGTTAAGAATGACCGGATTGGTGGGCAGGTGATGTCCTTCTTCCGTACTTTCAAGTACCTCATGCGATAAACTTGAGGTCCTGGCCTACCGTAAGCGTAAGGCCATTTCACTTTGTTAAGCTTAAGCTTTAATTAAAATTTTGTAAATAGCAAGACCTCTCATTGATTAGAGGGGGGCCTGTCATTGATTAGGGGGGGAGGTTTGGTGCAAATTGGGGGAGGGTCATTAAATTTTATGTAGCAAAAAAGAGGAGGGTCACCAAATATTTAAGCTGGGCTTTGGGGAGGGCCATACCATATTTTTTAAACATTGCTGTTCACTTAAACTAAAAATAAATAATCAAATGAAATATATTCTTAGCATTAAACAAACAAGTCCCTTGCACAGTTAGCATTTTAAATAATAATGATCAACCTGAACAACCCAACAACCCTTCATGTCTGTCAACTGTTGCATAGAAAGTGGTCTTTACATATCAAACAAAACATCTTCTAAATGTTCTTAAAGATTTTCTGTCAGAACTAATCAACACATATTAATGTTAGAAAAGTGTAAATTATTTATTATACCCCTCAATGGAGCATCACAATATTTAAGGTTTAGTCACCACACTCCTCATTCTCTGTCAAGCTGTCACTATCTTCTCCAGAGAGACTTTCATCTGTATCCAGTTCTTCCTCACATTCTTCCATAAAACCTACTAGACAGTCTTATGCTGTTGTAATGGCTCTTTCTGTCAAGTGACAATTCTTTGCCATTTTTGTCAGTCACCTGATGTGTCTAACTGAAAGGCTTGCAAGAGATGATTCTACATTCACATTGTCAATAACATCTGAATTTAAGTCTGCTGACAAAAGCTGATGAAGCAGTTTAAAATTTTGACTTTATCTGTTGTTTCCTTTTTTGCTCTTCCTTTTGTTCTATTTCTGTGATCTAGAGCAATACACTTCCTGTTATGATCTGCACAAGGTAAAAGTTGATCTCGTTTAATCCCTGTCATATATTTTAGTGTGGGTAGGGTCAACATTTTTTGGGTCATACAAGGGGGAGGGTTACAGTTTTTTTCTGCAGGAAATTGGGGGAGAACATAAACAAATTTCACCTGGGGAAAAAATTGTACTATCTATCCCCCCTCTAATAAATGACAGGTCCCTAATTACTTTCATGATGCTGCTCCTATTTTGTTCTCTTGACCATCTGGGGTAAAATTACTTTTGAAAGGAAGGCCGATTGTTTGCCCCCATAAACACTATTCTTGGTTTTCAGTCACGCAAGTAAAAAAATAAAATCATCAACCATTCGATAGATAGAGTCAAGAAATTGACATATTATAGAATAGTAATAAATAAACAACATGCTAAAGTCTCAGGGCTGTGCGGTATCCCGTACTCGAGTTATTCGGCAAAATGTACCACTCAAAATTATAGAGTTTAGTATGGAAACGCCATGTTAGTGTCCCTCTGAGGGGCACAAATATGGCGGCCGGAAACGAGTGAAAACATTTGGAATTTACTTTTTCTTTCTGAAAGGCTTTCTTCTCTGTTTTGAGCTTGTAAACATTCACATAGATGCTTCTCTTAACATGTTGGCTTTTCAGACCTAAAAAAATACGCGGGGAATCGATGTTTTCATGTACGTGATATGCTTGTGAACAGACATGTTTATGTCACACACTGAAATAAAGTCTAAAATTCAAATTGCTCTATTTTCAAAACAAAGCAAGCTATCGAGCTGAAAACATGCAAGCAGATACATTTCTAAAACGTCTTTTACGTGATGAAGCTAAAAATGCAAAAGTTTGTTTAATTTTGAATTTTATTTTTTTATGACGTCATGTGAAAACCAAGAATACAGTAAATCCTCCATTAAGACCCCCCCCCCCATCTCTCAAATAAGTCCCCCGTTTCAGAGGAAGAAAGTTATTAAGCCGCCCCTCTCTTTTAAGCCTCCTCCACTCCCCCCTTATTCCATATAACCAAGTTAATAAATAATAGACTGTATTTGTAATTAATCACAACTGCAACACTTTAAGTGGACTGATCCAGTATGGTTTATTCACGTGCTGAAAGTTCAGATTTGTTTTTGATCTTCAGCTGCATGACCTCCAACTTCATGTGCTTGAGCTTTGCCACCTTGCTTTCTAGTTCGTTATGGATAATTCATCTATCTTTTGGTTGTTTGAAAAAGCAAGGTTCCCAAGAAGAAACCAAATTAATATGTTGAGGGAAGAGGCACAAAGTTCAGTTCAACTTTGGAATTTTGGTGACTCTCCCCTTTTTGACTAAATAAAATTTAATGACCCTTCCCCCATTTGCACCAGACTCCTTCCCCAACCCCCCTCTAATCAATGACAGGTCTTGCTATTTACAAAATTTTAATTAAAGCTTAAGCTTAACAAAGTGAAATGGCCTTACGCCTTCTTCCTAGTGGGCCCACCTCCTTCGAGACTGAAGATTCTTGTGAGCGTATATCGCTGCGTGAGTGTATATCCCTGCAGTCTGATCCTGTAGTAATGTGCATCCGGCAAGGGTTGAACTTGTACCAACCGAAGCACTTTTCTCCGCACCGTTTTCATAAGGAATTTTTACGGGTTCCGTCGGCCGCCATCTTTGTTTACATAGTAACCGAGCCTAACATGTCGACAGTGTACGCTCCCCTCCCCAGCAAGGTGTTTTTGTCCGGTATTTAAGTTTTGATTTTCATTGAAGACCAAAATTGAATTTCCAGTTTCTCACACGCGAGCTATGTGTTCTATATTCATTCATGAGAGAAAGATCTAGAGTTCGAGGGATTTAATTTTTATAACTATAGATTTTTAGAATAATGGTGAAAATTTGCGTTATTGATTTAGACGGAAAATAAGAAAATCAAAAAAAAGGAAAGTCGTTTTTATTTTTTGTTTCGTTAGAAAACGACGAAAATTGAAAACAGGTCTCGACAGTGATTTTTCTTTAATTCGACAATCAAAACTATTGATTTCAATTTTGATTTTTCCTTTTTCAATTATGTTAAAAATGGAATGAATGGAAAGTGCACGGAAATTGATTTCGATTTTCAATTTTTAATACTGGATGAAAATCAAATGGACGAAAACCACACGGACCGTTTTAGCTTATCCTTGTGTTCTTACTGAGTCCTTAAATGAGAAAGACAAGGTCTCAAACACTAAGAAATACTTAAATAAGAAACGCAAACATCGCTAAAGACCAGAGACTAGTTAAACAAAGTGTAGCCAAGAAAGCTGAAGAGAAATTAATACCTACATTAGAAGCCTCTCAGAATATAACCTGACAACTGATCAGATCAACCTATTATCTAAAGGCCTCCGTTTGAGAGCCAAACTGTAGTAGCTAAATCTTATAGCACTACAAGTGAAAGGTTTATACTACATTCATGCGACACGTTTGTGGGATTTGTGAATGGCCTGTCATATTATTGCTTGCTTTTGGTCTGACATGGCAGCGAAACACGAGCAGACAACAGAAGGGCAATAGGGTCCGTGTGGTTTTCGTCCATCTGATTTTCATCCAGTATTAAAAATTGAAAATCAAAATCAATTTCCGTGCACCTTCCATTCATTCCATTTTTAACAAAATTGAAAAAGGAAAAATCAAAATTGAAATCAATAGTTTTGATTGTCGAATCAAAGAAAAATCACTGTCCAGATCTGTTTTTAATTTTCGTCGTTTTCTAACGAAACAAACAATAAAAACGACTTTCCTTTTCTCGATTTTCTTATTTTCCGTCTAATTCGAAAACGAAACTTGCCACCATTATTCTAAAAATCTATTGTTAGAAAAATTGAATCCCTCGTACTCTAGATCTTTTTCCCATTGAATGAATATAGAACACACCGCTCACGTGTGAGAAACTGGAAATCAAAATCCCCATTTCAATTTTGATCTTCGATGAAAATCAAAAATTGAATACCGGACAAAACACACCTTGCAGGGGAGGGGAGGACACTGCCGACTTTGTTAGGCTCGGTTGCTAAGTAAACAAAGATGGCGGCCGACCAAAGCCGTAAAATTCCTTATGAAATCGGTGCGAAGAAAAGTGCTTCGGTTGGTACAAGTTCAAACCTTTGCCGGATGCACATACCTACAGGATTAGACTGCAGCGATATACACTCACGTAGGGACATACGCTCACAAGAATCTTCAATCTCAAAGGAGGTGGGCCCACCAGGAAGAAGAAGAGACTTTAATATATACGGAATAAATGTCAAGAATGACCGAATTGGTGAGCAAGTGATGTCCTTCCGTACTTCCAAGTTCTTCATGCGATAAGCTTGAGGTCCTGGCCTACTGTAAGCGTAAGGCCATTTCACTTTGTTAAGCTTAAGCTTTAATCAAAATTTTGTAATAGCAAGACCTATCATTGATTAGAGTTAGCATTTTAAACTTTAATAATGATCAACCTGAACAACCCAATAACCATACATGTATGTTAACTATTGCATAGAAAGTGGTCTTTACATATCAAACAAAACATCTTATATCTAAACGTTCTTGAAGATTTTCTGTTAGGACCAACTAATCCACACATATTAAATGTTGGAAAAGTGTAAATTAATCAAGCCCACATTACACCCCTCAATGGAGCATCACAATATTTAAGGTTTAGTCACCAAGCTGTCACTATCTTCCCCAGTGAGACTTTCATCTGTATCCAGTTCTTGCTCACTTTCTTCCCTAAAACTTTCTACTGATAGTCTTGTGCTGTTGTAATGCACATTTCATTGGCTGCCCTGTGGGGTTGACCCCCAGGCATACCAGGGAGATATGTGGGGAATACAAGGAGATGGATGGGATTCTTTGCCCAAGGGTAGGGGAAAATCTTGGCATTGTTTAACGATCAAAGATTAGGGGGTGGGGGAATTCACAAGTTTGAAAAGGATGTCAGGGATTTTCAGGTGAGAGACACCTCACCCAGGGGACTTTGTCTTGAGAGATTCCCCGACCCCCTGGGGGAATTCCTCAAGTTTGCTTGACTGATTTAACAATCCCCCTGGTTGGCCCAGGTGTCGTCCCGTGGGACGGGGAAGCCGATGACATGTGCATAATGGCTCTTTCTGTCAAGTGACCATTCTGTGCCATTTTTGTCAGCCACCTGACCTGTCGACCTGAAAGGCTTGCAAGAGATTCTACATTCACATTGTCAATAACATCTGAATTTAAGTCTGCTGACAAAAGCTGATGAAGCAGTTTAAAATTTTGACTTTATCTATGTTGTTTCCTATTTTGCTCTTCCTTTTGTTCTATTTCTGTGATCTACAGCAACACTCTTTCTATTATGAACTTCACAAGGTAAAATTTGATCTTGTTCAATAATCCCTGTCATATCTTTTACGGTGGGGAGGGATTATAACAATTTTGGGTCATACAAGCCCTGGGAAGGGGGGGGGGGGGCACTAAAAACATTTTACAAGGGGAGGCTCTGCCCCAAGGTCCAATCTCTTACCCATTTTTGACAGAAAAGGTACCCCTTTCGTATTCCATTTCTTGCAGCCAAGAAATGGAATGAACTATCAAATGACACTGACATTAGAATAAAAGTAGGCACCAATGAAATAGTAAACAAAATTAGATCGTTAAGTTTCGGGGATTAGTAAATTTGTAACATTAGTTTTTTAATAGTATTTTGACTGTGGCGGTACTATTGTAATAATAGTTTTAAATAGTTTTAATCAGTATTTAATTTTTGATTTTATCTGATGAATTGTGTTATTAGCGTTGTTTATTAAGCATGGTGATGATGATGATACCTTGCATTGACAAATGGTACCCCTTTCATATACCTTCCACTGGAACAGTACAGTCATAAGGTATGTGTTCAGAATATTTTAATGAAAGGCCCTTTTAAATACCTAAATGACAGATTTCCCTACCCTTTTATATACTTTAAGTCGTGAAATCCCTACCCTTTCATATACCTGAAGCATGAAAAAGGTACCCCTTTCGGGCGGAGCCTCCCCATATAGGCCATTATAGAGAGTACCCCCCTACCCTGGCATACAAGGGGGAGGGTTACAGTTTCTTCTGTAGGAAATTGGGGGAGGGCATAAAAAAAATTCACCTGGGGGAAAAAATTGCACCAGCCCTCCCCTCTCTAATAAATGACAGGTCCCTAATTACTTTTATGATGCTGCTCCTATTTTGTTATCTTGACCATCTGGTGTAAAATTACTTTCGAAAGGAAGGCTGATCGTTTGCCCCATGAAAAATATACCATAAATCCTCCATTTGACACCCCCCCCCCTTCTCAAATAAGCCCCCCGTTTCAGAGCAAGAAAGTTATTAAGCTGCCAATCTCTTTTAAGCCCCCTCCTCTCCCTCCTTATTCCACATAACCAAGTTAATAAATAATAGACTCAATAGACTGCATTTGTAATTAATCACGACTGTAACACTTTATGTGGACTGATCCAGTATGGTTTATTCACTAGCTGAATGTTCAGATTTGTTTTTGATCTTCGGCTGCGTGACCTCCAACTTCATGTGCTTGAGCTTTTCCACCTTGCTTTCTAGTTCTTTATGGAGAATTCATACCATCTTTTGGTTGTTTGAAAAAGCAAGGTTCCCAAGAAAAAAAACAAAATTAATATGTTGAGGGAAGAGGTACAAAGTTCAGTTCAACTTTGGAATTTTTGGTGACGCTCCCCTTTTTGCTTACATAAAATTTAATGACCCTCCCCCCATTTGCACCAGCCACACCCCCCCCCCCCCTCTCTCTCTCTCTCTCCTTAATCAATGATAGGTCTTGCTATTACAAAATTTTAATTAAAGCTTAAGCTTAACAAAGTGAAATGGCCTTACGCTTACAGTAGGCCAGGACCTCAAGCTTATCGCATGAAGAACTTGGAAGTACGGAAGGACATCACTTGCTCGCCAATTCGGTCATTCTTGACATTTATTCCGTATATATGAAAGTCTCTTCTTCTTCCTCAGGGGCACCCAACGAGCCAAGTCAACCAAAAGCTGTAAAAAGCCATTTTTAAGTGCCTTATGGTGTTTGAAGTCTGTTTAAAGCGATGTTTTCATAAGCTAGAAAAAGTTCATTTGTTCGGATTCCCTAGCTGAAATTTTAGTTGCCCGAAAATGTTAGGGAACAAAATCTTTCTTTGAGAAAATGCAAGCTGAAACTACCTTTCCACGAACTTTCTAGAGAACTATTTTCTCTCCGAAAATGCTAGCTGACGTTTTTGACTGCCAAAAACAGCAATTACGACCTTTCCGAAAACCTCAGGCGTCAGGCTACGTTTTAGTTATGAAAATCCGAGTGCACTCTTTAATCGACGCCGAAAGCGCAAGGCGAATTACCCTCCACCGAACAGGTATCTACCGAAACTTGTCGTTGGGTGCCCCTGCTTCCTGGTGGGCCCACCTCCTTTGAGATTGAAGATTCTTGTGAGAGTATGTCCCTGCGTGAGTGTATAACCCTGCAGTCTGATCCTGTAGGTATGTGCATCCGGTAAAGGTTTGAACTTGTACCAACCGAAGCACTTTTCTTCGCACCGATTTCATAAGGAATTTTACGGCTTTCGTCGGCCGCCATCTTTGTTTACTTAGCAACCGAGCCTAACAAAGTCGGCAGTGCCCTCCCCTCCCCTGCAAGGTGTTTTTGTCCGGTATTCAATTTTTGATTTTCATCGAAGATCAAAATTGAAATGGGGATTTTGATTTCCAGTTTCTCACACGTGAGCGGTGTGTTCTATATTCATTCAATGAGAAAAAGATCTAGAGTACGAGGGATTCAATTTTTCTAACAATAGATTTTTAGAATAATGGTGGCAAGTTTCGTTTTCGAATTAGAAGGAAAATAAGAAAATCGAAAAAAGGAAAGTCGTTTTTATTGTTTGTTTCATTAGAAAACGACGAAAATTAAAAACAGATCTGGATAGTGATTTTTCTTTAATTCGACAATCAAAACTATTGATTTCAATTTTGATTTTTCCTTTTTTGATTTTTTTAAAAATGGAATGAATGGAAGGTGCAGGGAAATGGATTTTGATTTTCAATTTTTAATGTTGGATGAAAATCAAATGGACGAAAACCACACGGACCCAATAGGTCACGCGTACACTCATCAAACAATCTATTTTGGAAATCAAAAGTGTCATTTGAGAAATCAAACGCGACAAATTTTGGAAATCCAAAGCGTCATTTGAGAAATCAAACGCGACAAATTTTGGAAATCAAAAGTGTCATTTGAGAAATCAAACGCGGCAAATTTTGGAAATCAAAAGCGTCATTTGAGAAATCAAACGCGACAAATTTTGGAAATCAAAAGCGTCATTTGAGAAATCAAACGCGACAAATTTTGGAAATCAAGAGTGTCATTTGAGAAATCAAACGCGACAAATTTTGGAAATCAAAAGCGTCATTTGAGAAATCAAACGCGACAAATTTTGGAAATCAAAAGTGTCATTTGAGAAATCAAAGGCGACAAATTTTGGAAATCGAAAGGGATGTGTCGAAAACGAAGACCCAAAAACGAAGACCGAAGACCCACTGGTCTAAAACGAAGACCCAGTGGTCTAAAACGAAGACCCAGTGGTCTAAAACGAAGACCCAGTGGTCTAAAACGAAGACCCACTGGTCTAAAACGAAGACCCAGTGGTCTAAAACGAAGACCCTATGGTCTAAAACGAAGACCCACTGGTCTAAAACGAAGACCCACTGGTCTAAAACGAAGACCCCCTGGTCTAAAACGAAGACCCCCTGGTCTAAAACGAAGACCCTCTGGTCTAAACGAAGACGCACTTGTCTAAAAATGTCATCTGAGCGCGCGACAAACTTGACAGTTACTTTTTCTCAGTCGGTACAACATGTGTCAAACTGTGTAACGCAATTAAATTCCATCAGTATAGAAATATACGTTTTAGTCGCTGACGAATTTAGTATATTTTGTCGTCACCAATATTCTAGTTTTCAAATGCATATGTGGAAACTTCGTTACTTTGCTATACTGTCCTTATCATATAAAGGCGCAAAGGTCAACTTTACGTGACTCGCAAACGTGCTACAAGAATGTGATTATTAGGGAACGCGTGAGCCGGGTAATAGTAAAGAGTTGTTTAAAGCCTCCATTGGGCAGTTGAAAGTAACTTAATTAGGGCTTCAAAAACGGACAACAAGTTTTTCGTTTTCGCAGAGCTGCATGTTCTCCGGTTATGATCACTATCACTGTTACTGTTCGACTGTTTGTTTCAGTCGGAGAACTTTAATTTGCGATTTTGTGATCGTGTTATGACTGGTGAGTTTTCACGCTTTGTGTGCCAAGTTGCACCTTTTAATATAATCATAAAAATACGAGAAATTGAAAACTTTGGCCGGGTGCGAATCGCACCATATGCGAATCATGCGTCAAAAGACATTTACAGACATGATAAATGGACACAAATTTCGAGCGTGTCCAGGATCCAAACTACTGGCGAAGGGAAATTTTGACCGCATGGTAGCAGTTTTGTCAAGACAAGACAAACAGTATACACCCAGTGTCTTTTAATTCATTATCTACACGTAAACTTCGCACTAAGTTCTTTTTCCCCGAGAGTGCTTGCTAAAAAATTATTTCACTAAAGTATTGCGTCTTATCAGGCACTGAAATCACCGCTCGATAAAGCTTATTTCGTGACCTTTGCGGTTGTATTTTGTGTTCATATCAGCTGTCAAAATCGTATTAGCAGCGATGGTAAACTAACGGAATGCAAATATTAGAGAATAATTTACAAAAGCTCTTTTCTTCCAAATGCAGGAATTTTCATCCTGAAACAAACATTTTCCTTTATCCTTCTGCTATTTATATTCCAAATCTAAGAGACGTCGAACGAACGCCGATTAAACTTCAATATTTTTTAGTTGCGGTAATTGAGCATCTCTGTCACACACATCTGGTTGCAAAGTTCAAGTCGAGCAAAGACAAACTTTTTCATCCGATGTTTGAAAATTCAAAAATATCAGACGGGAATATCAGGCTAAAAGCTTTCTCTATGCTCGCCGAAACCGACGCAAATCTATGTTTATAACTCGATCAACAGACAACGCGGTTTTCAAAACCTCACCTTTATCGATCGTCGCTTGCATTTGCTATCTACTGCTGTAAAAATCACTCACATGACTTTGCGTTCCTCTTATAAAGGTTTTGTCTTATAAAGCTTTTGTCGCCCCGAACTTTGCAAAAGGCAGGGGCACCCAACGAGCCAAACCAGCCAAAAGTTGTAGAAAGGCATTTTTAAGTACGTTATGGTGTTTGAAGTCTGTTTAAAGTGATGTTTTGGTTAGCTATAAAACTTTGATCTGTTCGGATTCCCTAGCTGAAATGTTAATTGCCCGAAAATTTTAGGAAACAAAATCTTTCTTTGAGAAAATACTAGCTGAAATGAACTTTCTAGGGGACCTTTTTTTTCTTTCCGAAAATGCTAGCTGACATTTTTTACTGCCAAAAACAGCAATAACGACCTTTCCGAAAACCTCAGGGGTTATGATTGCCACATGACGAATCTTTTAGGCCACTTTTTACTTACGAAAATCCGAGTGCACTCTTTAATCGACGCCGAAAGCCTTAGGCGAACTACCCTCCACCGAACAGATATCTACCGAAACTTGTCGTTGGGTGCCCCCGAAAAGGCTCTGTCACAGACGGGACTTGCGTGACGCAAAAGCAGCGCAAATATTAAATTTTTGCGGCTTTCGACCAAAATTTACCGTACCTGTATGAGTAAAGTAAGGACTACCAGTTCGCCTATACATTCACATCCCAATTGTTTTAATTATTGGAAATTGAAGTCGGCAAGTTCGAAAGGAAATGAAGTCTCACTTCATTTATTATTCAACGACTTTGCCAAGTGGCTCGAAGACTTGACGTCTTGATGCTCTTGACCTACCGACGAAACTGGACTGTCATCGTGCGCAGTAGTTTGCATTGAAGAGAAAGCCTAAAAAAAATTTTTTTTTCACTACCTGATTCCAATTTGACTCGAGGTTGACTTCTGACTTGTGGTTGACTCGGGCTCGTTTTTGACTCGTTCTGCGACATAACTCCGACACGCTCAAATGAACACATAGTCTAATGTACGGACTGTCCATTTAACAAAAATTTAAAGATACGTCCTCTTTTAACCTGCGCCAGTGGGTCTTCGTTTTAGACCAGAGGGTCTTCGTTTTAGACTAGTGGGTCTTCGTTTTAGACCAGAGGGTCTTCGTTTTAGACAAGTGGGTCTTCGTTTTAGACCACAGGGTCTTCGTTTTCGACCAGTGGGTCTTCGTTTTAGACCACAGGGTCTGGTGAACAGGATATATTTACAAATTACAGACCCGTGTCTGTTTTACCTGCATTCTCTAAAATTCTAGAGAGAGTCATGTACAATCGTCTTTTAAGGTTTCTTAATGTCTATAAAATTCTCTCTGATAATCAGTATGGTTTTCGCAAACATCACTCCACTGCTTATGCTCTAGCTTGTTTGTATGACAAAATCTCTTCCGCTATTGAAAATAAGGAATATACAGCTGGTATTTTTATAGACTTGTCTAAAGCCTTTGACACCGTTGATCATCAAATTTTAATTTCAAAACTAGAGCATTATGGTGTTCGAGGCACTGCACTTAGATGGTTTGAAAGCTATCTAAGCGATAGACAACAATATGTAGAATTTAATGGTATTTGTTCGGATTCTTGCCAAATAAAGTGTGGGGTGCCTCAGGGCTCTATACTAGGCCCCCTCCTCTTTCTGCTCTATATAAATGATCTGTGTAATGTGTCAAAGGTGGTGGACTTTATTCTTTTTGCTGATGACACTAACATATTTTTTTCTCACAAAGATTTTAATTTACTTTCCGAAACCATAAATTCTGAAATGTGTAAATTAACACAGTGGTGTCGAGCTAATAAGCTGTCAATTAACTTTAAAAAATCGAATTTTATGGTTTTTAGACCACGCCAAAGGAGGCAAACACTTGATCTATCTATTCAAATTGACAACAATAAGATTGATTGTGTGAAAGAAACAGTATTTTTAGGTGTTATCCTTGATGAGCATTTGTCATGGAAGCCTCACATTCTTAGTGTCTCTAGAAAAATATCAAAATCTATAGGCATTATTCATAAGTCAAGTTTTTGCCTTCCCAAAACTTCCTTACACTGTTTGTACTATAGTCTAGTTTACCCTTACTTAATATATTGTGTTTCAGTTTGGGGATCGACATATCAGAGTAATTTAAATCGCGTTATTCTTCTGCAAAAGAAGATAATAAGAATAATATCTAAAGTTCCTTTCGATTCCCACACTGATGTTCTTTTCAAAGAAAAGGAGATTTTGAAATTCTCTGACATTTAGTTATACCAGATAGGTAAATTCATGTATCTATTCAAAAGAGGTTTACTTCCTAATTATTTTCGTGATATGTTTACTCTCGCAAGCCAGTTACATTCGCATTATACTAGAAATTGCAACCTTTTTTACATACCTCCCTGCCGAACTAATATTCGAAACTTTTCAATTCGGTTTCAAGGACCTACGTTTTTCAACTCGTTAAGTCATGACATTCAAAACAGTGAAAGCATCCGTTTGTTTGGGAAAAGACTTAAAAAATTCCTTCTTTCTTAGGCAAATACACTCATTGTTGAGCTACTTACTTCTTCTTTTTCTTTTTTTTTTCTTTTCTTTTTAAAATAATACATTTCATATTTCATGCTGTCCCCGCAATTCGTATGATGTATCCTATATTGTCAGGAAGCCTATAGTTCATAAGCCCCCGGCTTCTATATGGGCTTTCTTGTCATTACCACCTTAAACATTTGTAGTCTATTGTCTTAAGTTTAAGTTATTATAAATTTCTTGTGTTTCGTATTTTTAAATTTTGTATTTTTATGTGGTTAATGGCAAATAAATGGAAATGGAAATGGAAAATGGAAAAAAATGGTTTTAGACCAGTGGGTCTTCGTTTTAGACCACAGGGTCTTCGTTTTAGACCAGTGGGTCTTCGGTCTTCGGTCTTCGTTTTTGGGTCTTCGTTTTCGACACATCCAAATCGAAAGTGTCATTTGAGAAATCAAACGCGACAAATTTTGGAAATCAAAGTGCAATTTCAGAAATCAAACGCGACAAATTCAAAATCAAAATGACACAATAAAAACCAAAAGGATTTTTCTTTTTAATCATAGACAACATATCAAAATCAAAGAAAACAAGAAAAGAATCAGAAATAGTAAATTCGACGAGCAAATGCTCGGGAGTTGCTGTGAGCGGTGACGATTGTTCCATCGCTCGCTTGTGTTTGTCTGTAGATAATGAACAATTGCGATCAGAAAACTCAGCGTCCATTCTCCGATACTAGGGAGCTTAAGCAACGACGAAGGCAACGGCAACGAAAACGTCATTTCAAAATCTAACTTCTCGCTTTTTTAATTCTTTCGCGATCATTCCAATTTGTTCAACTTGGAAAATGCTGGCGCATTCGCTAGGGGCTAAATTACTACGAACGGCATCAAAGTCACGAAAAAGAAAGAAAATGTACCGCATGGTTGTACGGGTCCGCAAATGATCCCAGGACCGCAAATGATCCCGGACCGCAAATGATCCCCAAATTGGACCGCAAATGATCCCCGTATTGCACATGTTGGACCGCAAATGATCCCGAACAAAAAGGGAGGAATGGCATGGATGGTGAAATGGTATGGATAGGGAATTGACATGAATTGCGATTATTTTAATCAAAGTCTTAAATCATGGCTCACAACTATCATCATCTGATTAATTTTAAAAAGGTAAACGTGGTCACACAGTTTGTGCAACTGATGTGAAGCAGTCAATCAGTGTTATCACACCAGGATCCAAACCTATATCGTTTTTCCTTCCGTCTTTAGAGATCTTTGTGTTTGTTCTTATCTTTAGTAACTCCAAGAACGTTCACAAATGATACCAATGAAATAAGAACAAGACAGTTTAGCCATATTTTCCGAACGCGTGGGAGTCACAGCTCACACGACGGTGACAAGTTTCGGATGATCTTTGACCCCTGCTCCGATTTCAACCACATCACCGCGTTTCTCGCCTGCCACAGGCCAGTCGGCTGATCCCATGAATGTGAGAAAGAAACACTTGTAGTATTCTGGTTACAATTAAAAATGAGAGTGCTCAGTGAACAAAAGACTTTTATTTCAAAAGATAACGAAATCAACTGCGGAATTTTTCAGTTATTTCTTTACGGGTACGTGTGTATTTTAATTCTCCGTTTTATTTGTGATTATACAATTGAATTATACTAGCCAGGGACTAGGCTCCGCAGTGGGGTTAAGGTGCGAAAAGAAGGAACGTGGCCAAAAAAATCGGCGAGCGAAGCGAGCCGAGCAGGGGACTGGCGGCTCGCTTCGCTTGCCGATTTTTTTCGCCACGATCCTTCTTTTCGCTCCTTTAAAATCTCACTGCGGAGCCTGTTTCCAGGCTAATTTATACATGCTCGATTTTCACTGAAATCGGACACGTGCACCGTTGATCATATACCCGACAGAAATGAAATCTGAGTAAGCATGTTCTCGAACGTCCTGGGATGTACAACACAATAAACAGAAGACATGAAGCGAAACTCGCAGTCCACGATCACAACAAGTGTCTTTGCAAAATCAATTGTACTATGCAGCCGGCGTCCTGAAATCAACAAACAGACAGAACGTCACGCAAGATCACAGATTTTCCACTAAAAACGAAGAAAAAAAAGGAACTATGGAATAATTCTCATAAAAAGAAAAACGTGTTTTTTGTGTGTCATTTTTATATCAATCCATGCCATTCCTAATTTTTTGCTCGGGATCATTTGCGGTCATGGGATCATTTGCGGACCCGTACAGCTTACTTCAAGAGAAAACATAAAACCTCATTTTACGTTGTTTTGCTAAGTACGGCAAAGAAATGTACCAAAATGTAAACTGGAGAGAGAGGGCGCGGTATCTGATCCCCGGGAACAATAGACCTTTTTAGCTTGTAGATTTTGTTTTCCCAATGTAGACGATGTGATCTTCCCAAGGGGGTTTGCCTTTCGTCTTTTCATAAATTATACGTACATATGCACGTGAATAAGGAGAAATTTCAAAGAAACAGTTCTCTAGGGTAACATCACGTGGTCTACATTGGGAAAACAAAATCTACAAGGTAAAAAGGTCTATTGTACGCCATGT
The DNA here is from genome assembly GCA_016490735.1 of Pachyseris speciosa. Classification (NCBI taxonomy): domain Eukaryota; kingdom Metazoa; phylum Cnidaria; class Anthozoa; order Scleractinia; family Pachyseridae; genus Pachyseris; species Pachyseris speciosa. Next base: position 508,967 of record JAEMWC010000372.1, read on the forward strand.
AGTCAGTGATGTAGTCCGTACCTCGGATGGAATAGTCCAGTTTCGAGTTCACAATAACCGCTGAATAAAAGTACTGAGAACGCATTTGCACACCCTTAGCCTCGACCTAAAGTAAAATATTCCCACATTCCAGCGAGAAGATGACCTGTTTACAGCTCTGTCTATTATTTAATTTTCAAATTTGTGGCACCCTCCAGCCGGTATTTTGTGAATATTTTACTTTAGGTCGAGGCTAACGGTGTGCAAATGCGTTCTCAGTACTTTTATTCAGCGGTCATTGCGAACTCGAAACTGGACTATTAACCGACGGTCGTTGGCTTTAATTCCATTGCAGCTGGCTCCTGGTTCTAGACTACGCGCAATGCTTTTCCGTAAGAAACATCTTTAACACTAAAAGATCAAAGAACAAAATCGTTCCTAAAAGTTTTCCTTTAAATTATAGAGAACGTAAACACAATACACGGAGAATTTTGAAAAAGTGATTCAGTTTATTTCATAATTCTAATTATGTTAGGCTTAGAGGTCGTTGTTGCTGAGCAACAAGGTTAGGAAGTGTTCTGACATCTACACCCACATATCTTGTACAAGGACAGAGAATTTTATTCGTTTCGAAGTACAGTAAGGTTAAACCCTAAATGAACAAATGAGCCTGCGAGGCAGCAATGAACAGACAAAAACACAAGAATACACGGGGTGTCGATCCAGAAATTTTAAAACCTCCTTATAAACTGAGGGCACACCTATGGTGTAATACTAAATATTTTTTTCTTTTTTGTAAGTTTCTCTTTCGTCCAGCTTACACCGAAAATTGTCTCACCGTAATACAAATCTGAAGTTCTGTTACAACTTGCTCTCGAAGCGCGAACAAAAATATCCAAGGAGCAGTAGTTAGTTCGTTCAACATAATTACCACTGAATTGCTTACTTTTGAATTTCAAAAATCAATGTCATACTCCGGTGATAAGAGAGTACTACTTTTTCGTTGACAAAACTATTGACAGTAATGCTACCTTACACAGTCGTAGACAACATTTAGCCAATAGTTCACTATACACTATGTAATGCAATCAACTTTAAGTGCTTCTGAATTGTAAGACAAAGACTATTGCATGTGCATTACAGTCACATTAAAGAATAGGTTGCAAAAATTGACAAGAATCTAAATGTATATCTAATGATTATCGTTCGATTACTTGATTCTCTGAATTCTTATATTGGCCGAATCTAAGCTCGCGTGAAATAAAAACATATTTTCTCCCTTATCAAACGTATACACCAGCAGAAATTATCAGGAATACAATTCACCCATATTCGACTGGCTGCTGGGCTGGTTGTGGCATTTCAAGACCGAAGAAGTGGTCGGACATTGAACTGAATTATTTATACTATCCTAAATTCAGTTTCTAATTTCCATGCGGCTCTGTGTTCTTATAGCTTGATATACTCTGCTGCACCGCCATTATTATAGTTTCGTGGAGAATGTGTCTGTGCTTTCTACAGCTGCGAGAAGTTCTTGATAGTCCGGAGGGTCGCGGTCTTGTCCACAAGGGAGTTTTAACAGTTCTTGTCCCAGTCCAGAGATAGGCCTCATTTTGTGAAATTCCACTAAATCTTTGAGTGTCTCGTGTGCGATCTGATTATGGCCAAAAAACTGGTACGTGTTTTCGCTGGTATCCACCAAGTAATGTTTGCAGCGTTCAGGGGCTCGGTAGGTAATGGTGTATCCCCATACACGCTCACTGACACGCACCAAAAACGAACCCGGAGGCTTCTTTATCAGCAAATTCTCAGCATCTTGTCGAGATATTATCCCTGAAACAGCAATTGAATACAACAGTCAGCTGTAACTGATCACAGTTTCTTGAAAATGAGATAACCCAAACTTGAAGACCGGGCACGCGGCACACATGAACAAAACTGCGCCACGACGTCACGCTGTATACGGCGCTGTATACATAAAGTGTTGGGGGAGGGGAGGCTAGGGGAGGGGAGGTTGGGGGGGGGGGGAAACTAAAGAGCAATTACGTCAGAAGCTATTTCAGTCACATTTTTAATGCATAACCAAGATGTCCCTGTGATATTTTCATGCTTTTGAAGTGCCTCCCGCCTGCCCTCCACACACACACATCCTCCAGAGGCGGAGACGAAATCAAAGCCGTGTGGAAGGGCGCCAATTAAACTGGTACTGGTTATTTTAAACAAAGAAGAATCCAGTTCTCACCGTGAAAGTAAGGTAATATTTTATCCCCATCGTAGCAGATTCCCTTGGGAAGCTCCTCCTGTTGAAACCACTCAACCACATTCTTTTTGTTCTTGGGTTTTACGCTCCTCTTCGGCCTGATTGGGGATTGGAAAGGAGGTGGTGGCCTCGGGGGAGCGACGGCGGCTTTCTCTCCAGGTCTGTTGATTGGGAAAAAATTCTACACTCTCAATCCACAGCAGTCCTCATGACGAAGAGGGAAGGGTAAGGGTTGGAGAAAAGTTCAAACGACATCGTTTCTTTGGGATCGAAATATGAAATGTTTAATATTCTTTTCAGTCAAACCAAGAACCAGGTATAAACGACGTGACCGAACAATACGCCCCCTTTTTTCAGTAAATTCGTGCTATGATTGTCGCCATTTCTATGTAAAAGAACAATGTTTAGCATTGAAGCAAAATAGGCCGAGCGGTTAGAGCGCTGGACTTGCAATGCGGAGGCCCTAGGTTCAAGTCCCACTCTAGCTCGGCCATGCTTGTAAATAGCCGACTGGTTCGCCTCCTGCCACTTTGAACTACTTGTTTCATGTATTTGCTCGGCCCCACTAGCCTTTGTGTGCTATAAGTACTGCCGGGGGTAAATAATGGTCATTCATTTCTTTGTTTATTTTTATTCTTAGGTTAGTGCAAGTCTGCTGAAACCCAAAGTACCAGGAGTTGTAATGTACTGACCTTGGGGGGACGGGTGGGGGTGGTCTTGAAGGCTTGACACTAAACGTTGATCTTCTCTCCCCCGCGGAGATCATTCCCTTTTCAATCAAGATAGTGGACCACCTCTTAGCTTCTTCTCGCTCTCTCGCCACCTCTTTCCGTGCTACGCTTACTGAGCTGCGCCGACGCTGATCTTCTTCCCGAGCTTTCTCTTCCTGCTGCCGCCAAGCTTCTTCCTCCTTCTTTCTTTCATGTTCTTCTTTCTGTTTAATCTCTTCACGCACCTTTCTCAAGCTCATGTAAATCTCTTGCGCTCGTTTGGTTTCATTTTCCACCAGTTCTCTTTCTCGCTGCTCTTTCTCTACTTTCCTCTGTTGCAGGCGTGCTATAACCTCTCTCTGCTTTCTCTCTGCTTCCTTTTGTTGTTCTTCTACTCTTCGCTTCTCTTCTTCAAGCTGTCGAGCTTTCTCCAAGGCCTCCTTTTGAATTAAAAACGTAATGTAAACGAGTAAAGAATACTTTAGTGATCATTCTGGAGATTTTATACATGTTCCCATCTGCAAGTTGTAGGTGTGTGGCTGATTTCACTCTTGCTCCTTCGATTTCTGTTAAGTTAAATATTTGGTACATCCGCTGACTAGTGCATTGCACTTCAAAGGTTTCAAACGTTTATTTCCACAAGTCAATACAAAATACTGATAAATTTTACACAAAAATGTGGAGGTTTGCGAGCAAAACCCCACAGGGTTAACGGTGTTCGCACACCTAATCTAGTATTTAATAATAATAATAATTAAAGTTCTTAAAAACGCATTCTACATATAAATGTCTCGATGCTTTTTACAGCTAAAAGAAAGAGCTCTCACGAAACAGGTACGTTTTCAAGGCCCTTTTAAAACTATCAACAGAGTTACCTAGTCTAATTGCAAGCGGTAGCTGATTCCATAACTTCGGAGCAATTGCCGCAAAAGATCTATCTCCGTAAGTAACTGTAGCAGTCTTCGGGACAACTAGGAGGTTGGAATCGCTAGAACGAAGAGAGCGACAGGGAGTGTAATGATGTAAAAGTTCGTTAATATACACCGGGGCAAGGCCATTAAGAGATTTGTACGTAAGCAACAGTAACTTAAAAATTATTCTGTCATTTACAGGAAGCCAGTGCAACTTTTTTAAAACAGGAGTAATGTGATCAGTCTTCTTCATGCACACAATTAATCTTGCCGCGGTATTCTGCAATCTCTGAAGTTTCTCAATTTCACGAGAGGGAATTCCATAGAGCAAACTATTACAATAATCCAATTTCGATAAAACAAAGGCATGGACAATGCGCTCAGTATCCGCTTGCGAAAGATATTTTCTGATTCTGCCAATAAAATGAAACGAACGCGAAAGAGCGCGACAGGTATTGTTGACATGGGGAACAAAGGTAAGGTGTGAATCAAGCGTGACTCCAAGGTCTTTGATAACACTAGTAGGCTGAACGTAATGATCACCGACTTTAATCGAAGCAATCGGCTCAGCAGGTGAAAAACGCGAAGAGAAGTGAATTATCTCAGTCTTCGACGGATTGCATTTAAGCATATTGCATAAATTCCAACTCATGATATCATCTAGACACAAACTGAGATTTTCTAGAGAAGCGATGCGGTTTCCTTTACGCATAAAAATGTAGAGCTGGGTGTCGTCAGCATACATCATTACGTCGAAACCGTGTGCGGAGATGATATCTTCAAGAGGGGCGATATACAACGAGAATAACAGCGGTCCAAGGGCGGACCCTTGAGGAACACCACACGGTAGATATCGTGGTCGAGAAACGATCTTATCGAGGGCGATGCATTGAGGACGACCTTTAAGGTATGATTCAATCCACCGAAGAACCATTTCGGAAAAGCCATAGCGATACCGAAGCCTATCAAGAAGAATAGCGTGGTCTATTGTGTCAAAAGCCGCGGACAGATCTAACAGCACTAAAAGAGCTTCGCATTTATTGTCAATTGCCTGATGTATATCATTAACAACTCGTAGAAGGGCAGTTTCAGTACTATGATGCTTTCTGTATGCTGATTGCATTTTAGCAAATAAGCCATTCGTGGTGAGATAACCCTCAATCTGGGAAGCCACTATTCTCTCTAATGTCTTAGAGAGAAACGATAGATTGGAAATAGGCCGATAGTTGGCAAAGACATCAGCATCGAGGTTGTCCTAATACAAGATATTATTATTATTATTATTATTATTATTATTATTATTATTATTATTATTATTATTATTATTATTATTATTATTATTATTATTATTATTATTGGCATACATTCCGCATAAGTATCTAAAATTCCAACAATCCGACGCGTATACTTCACAAATTTCATCAAAGTGCTACAAAAGACTAACGAAAGATACAGAAGAAGAGCAACTTGCTTTTGATAATTTTGTGTGGGAAAACCAAACAGATAGCACGGGTAAATTTGACCATACAAAGACTTAATCAAATGTAAAATGTAACACAAGTGCCACGCTTCTCTTTTAGACCTTTAATTTTCAGTAATCCTAACAAAAGAACACGCGAGTGGTTTATAATTCTGACAATTAGTTTATTTTGTGACTTTTCACTGATCACAAACCAATTTAGTTATGTAAAACCAAACCAATTTTTAGTTATGTAAATTTCGTTGTAATTATGTGTTTTGTTTGTGTCTGTCTGTTTTGTGTGTGAGCCTGATTTAAATTTGTATTATTGTGAGCCCCCTTGATAAGCCTAGGTGCTTCTGAGGCAAACAATGGATAATATGTTTAAATAAAAAAAAATTAAATGACCATCCAAGACTAATCCTTACCCAATGAAGCCACAGAAATCAATTCCTTTGTAGAACTTTTTTGACAATACATGCACAAATCTAGTTGCTAGCCAAAAGCAAAATCCCTGTCATTTCACTGACTTTCAGGTAAAATTTAGAATTTCCCTGACTTGATGCACAACTCCCCGACTTTTCCCTGACCTTAAAGAATATTTGTTTTATCCCTAACTGTAGCAATCCTAAACTCTATTTTTCAAGACTTTTAACTGCATTGCCTGATTTGCACAACCTAGTCTCTCCAAAAACGTTTTCTCCCCAGCATTTCAAAAAGAGACAAACCAGGCTGACTAGACAGGATTGAAGGGGTACAAGACATGTGACTTATAAAAACACTGCATACACACCTGCTCGGCTTTCTTTCTTCTTGCCTCTTCTAACGCCTTTTCTCTAGCTTTCTTCTCCTCCTCTGCCTTTCTCTTTGCCTCCTCAGCTTTCTTACGAGCCAATTCTTCATCTGCTTTCCTTTTCTCTTCTTCTAATCTTCTCTTCTCTTCTTCCGCCTTTCGTTTCTGTTCAACTGCTTTACGCCTCTCTGCCAATTCAGCTTGTCGTCGCCTTTCTTCTTCCTGGCGCCGTTTTCTCTCTTCTTCTTGTCTCCGCTTTTCCTCTTCCTTCCTGCACCTTTCTTCTTCCTGTTTTTTCCTCTCCTCTTCTTGTCGTTTCCTTTCTTCCTCTTTTCGGAGTTGTTCTGCCTTCTCAGCAGCAATTCTTGCCTCCTGTAATTTACAACAACAACATTATATGCAGTCGAACACCTATAAGTGCCCCCACACACACACACACAGCCTGTTATCAAAGACCCAAACTTTTTCACTACAGTTCACAAATTAGAACACCCAAGAGTGGCTACTTAATGGGGGCACTGCACTTTATTTCTTGCATATTAAGAACACTGAAAAAAAATATAAGAGATAAAAAATCGGAAATGCTGCACTGGAGTCAAAATGCTGCCCTGGTCCTCTCTGAGTCTTCATCACTGCTTGAAGCACTGCTTCAAACTTGCTTAAAATCCCTTACCCTCTTTGAGTCTTCATCAGTTTAGAAGCACTGCTTCAAACTTGCTTAAAATTATGACATGTTAATAGTTCAGGTGTACTTAGTGTAATTCAATTTTAAAAAGCTTCATAGAAACTACAGCCCTGATCTGTGCACAATGCTGCATTGCACCTCAAGCCCGTGGTAAAAGACACTTGGTCCCAGGGCCAATAAACATTAGGCTTTGCTGTCTTCAGCATAAAAAAAAGATCAATTATATAAGAGGATATTCAACATGTAGTTTGTCTAACGTCACACCTCAGGAGACTTTGTCCCTTTTTCATACTCCTTCACTCATAAAAATACAGTTTATATAAATTATATATTTTAGCATTTATTATCTAAAGAAAAAAGTAAATAATAAACAGGTCGAACATTCAGATAAACTGTCAAAAGTTTGAAAAATAATTTTATATCTTTACCCTATATAATTAATAAATTATGCATCCTATATAATGAATAATTATGACTTATAATTTGTTGTTCTTAGGTGTGAAAATTGTACGGATCACTAATTATCATGACATACTCTCACCTCTTCCAGTCGTTTGCGTTCAGCCTCCCTGGCAGCAGCTTCTCTTGCTAATCTTTCTTGCTCCTCCTTCCATTGCCTTTCTTCCTCCAATCTTTCTTGCTCCTTCCTTTTCATTTCTTCTATCTCTTTATGAGCAAGTTCTCTTGCTCTTTTTTCATCTTCTTCCTCAGCTTCTCTCTCTTTTTCTAAAAAAAGAATCGTGGTAATTGTGAAGACAAGGCTGTGCTCTAAGAAAAATTTTTGGGAGCTCAAAACTCTGAACCTTTGAAATCCAGGGTGCTCAGCATTTACATTTTGTGCAAAATCTAAGATTTCCTTGTTGCACCCAAAGGCACAAGTAAGTTGCCAGGGGCCACCGGGCGCTGCTAGAGCACAGCCCTGAATAAAGAACAGATACCTCAGTTGGCTGACCAAGTGAGTTGACCAACAGGTTACTGTGTCATGGTAACTATGCCAAATTAATATAAAATTATTTGGCACCATTGAAAATATTCTCTCCTAGCAAGTTCAACACTTACACACTGTACAATAATTATTTACCTTTTGATTTACAAATTTCTGTACAACCTTACTTTCTATTACAGTAGTTACTGAAGAAACAACAAGTAAAATAGAAGCCTTGCATAATTTGCATGAGTTAGAGGAGGACTGGGCATCTGTCAAGTGGTAAAACGGGTCCACAATTTATGATACAACTACAGTACATCCAATAGTGAGACATGGAAGTCCTGAATTTTTTTCAGGCTTCTTTTCACAATTGCATAAATTGCCTTGAGTTCACAACTGCGAGGATCATTCTTCATTTGATTTCATTTCCGCAGTTCATATATGATTCATTTCATATATCATTCACACAAATATGAAACACTTAAAAAAATGATGGAAATAGAAAATCTGGAATTTTTAAGGGTTAGAGGGGGTAGGTATTTCAAAGCAAAATACCTTCCATAAGGGAAGCAGAGTATGTAAAATAATTTCTGGAACAGAAAATTGGGCGTTGGAGTAAGCCAATACCAATGTTTTCTTTTGTGACAGCTCAATATATAGAGATGTACAATCCGGCCATCAAGAATGGTGATGGGGAACAGAATGGATGATCCACTTGGTAGGAGATGACTTAAACCTTGCTGCAAAATAAACACCGCTGCCTTTCATTCTGCCGAGATTCATGCTCTGAATGCTGTGATAAGTCGAGGACGTGAAATTTTCTGTCCAAAAGCATTGTGAATTTCACTTATTTTAATACCAAATACAAAGAACAGTGGATCTACAACAAAAAAGGTCAACTGTTGTGTTGCTTACCAAAGAAAACAAAAGGAGACATACAGACTTGGGGCCTAGATTTGACTAGATTCGACATTAAGGATGATGCAATCCTTTCATCTGATTGGTTTCCTTGCTCCCAAGGGACATTACATGAGGTTTACGGATGGACACAACATTTTGATAGCATAAGTGAGCTACTACAGGTAGCCCACACAAAAATTGCATTCATTGGTTTTTCATCCCACAGTGCCCACTACAAACTGGGAGATCTGCTGTCAAGAATACACTAGAAATAGTTTTCACTAAAGCTGCCCCTGTATTTTAAGTTTTGAGTAGTTGTGTGGTTGTAAATATTAAAATACTGAAGACATTGTTGCTCATTTCTGTATGGTTGTTAGTGAAATAAAGCAGTTCTGTAACTGATTTCATGTGGAAGAAGCACATTTCTCCAGTACATCAATGGCAGAAACAATATTTGACTTAGTGTCATTGTTCAACAATTGAGATTTAGATGGCTGTTTTGTCTTGTTTGCACAGATTTCGCCTTGCTGGGTTTGTTTACATATAGATCAAGTAATACAAAATTCCCTGAACTGAGACACACAAAAAAACAGACAATAAGCTTTCCTGAATAAAAAAAAATATTTAGATGAGCCTGAGTCTATGCCTGAAAAGTAAACGCGTTGAATGTAATTTTTGACTTGAGTTAATCTTCACGAAGACGAAGCAAGCGAATATGAGGACAATTTACTTGAATGGAACTGAGCATGTTTTTTGCAAATTTTGCTACAAGTTGCTTGGAATACAAAAAAAATCGGTGAATTTAATATAAAGTATGGTATAAATTCACATTCAAACTTGTACTTTTTTGAAAGATAGACTCCCAGAAGCACTCAAACATTTCGGAAAAGATCTATTATTCTTGTGATGATTCGCAGTGAAAGCCCATGTCTCTTCGCCACCATTTGCCCGCGAAGAGGGATTTCTTCACTATGAACTAAACGATTTCCATTGTTTAAGCTGTTGAGTGTTCAGTGGATCTTGTTATTTTGATTTACAGTTTTAAAAAGCTGTCTTTTCCTTCTGAGAATGGCATACTCGGCTGCTAGCAGCCATTTTGATGTGAAAGCAAGAATGTTACCCGGCAACACCTTGCGCGCCTAGTTTCATCAAATTGGGAATGCTTCCCATACTACAAACACATTTCTTACATTTTTGAAATTCCTTGCATATATTTACGAGGGGACTCCTAGAGTGCCTCCTCGGGTTTTGGCCTCTGGGCCAAAACCCTGCAGGGGCAATTAAAAATCCAAACTCTTGACTAAAGACCAGTATTGTAGCCCATGGTCAATATTTACAATATCATTACCTTGATATTAATACAATCAAAAATTAATATGTCTTGATTGACTTATGGGGGAGTAGACTTACGATTAGATGTAATAGTTATGGGGCACCATCTTAAGTAACAGTACTGTACAGTCATGAATGTTGTAAGATTACATCCAGTTATGTTAAGACTCAAAACAACTGCAACGTTGAAACAAACATAACTGATTGTACTTACTTTTGAACATCTCAAACAAATCTGGTTTGTCATCTTTATCTTCTCCCAGCACCCACACCCAAGGATTTCCATCAGCAGCAATCAAATACTGCACAGTCTTTGCATCTGATGTGGAGAGCATCGGAAAATTAACATTCATGGCATTCACACGAGTAAAACATTAAATAGGACCTGACTGCCTTATTTAAGTGGTCAGCTTAATATGTTTTCTCTTCTTTATATTTCTTTTTGACCTTTGGTATATTTAATGGCCTATTCAATTGAGTTAGCACAGGCAGGTATCAGGGTTTTCAATAAGTTTAGAAATAGCTGTCTGAGCTAACTAAAGTAGGCGGCAACCTGATGAATTTGTTTAATGATTTGAGTGAAAATACGGACAAAGAAGGCGGCAGTAAGAGTTAAAACCTGACAACGTAGGCGGCAATTTTCGCAGGTTGCCGGCTTCTAATGAAACCCCTGATATATATCTTTGAAATTTTCCAGTTTTCCTGGCAGAAAAAGGCCAGTTAACTGGCCGAAATGTTGATAATGCTCAGAAAGAATCCAGAAAGAAGAGATTTAATAATGTTTAATTTTTAAAATAAGAGGTGAAAGTTTCAGCGATGCAGTTATAAATGGAATATTTATACAATTCTTCATAGATGTACATTGCTATAAACATTACTAGTAAAACTGTGAGTTAGCACTGACCTTTCTTTGGGCGGGGTTTTGGGGGATTTTGTGCTTCCTTTTTTTCTAGCTCATCTTCTCGTAAGCGCCATCGTCTAACCTGCTCTTCTCGCATTTTTACAAAGAGAATCTGCTTTTGTTCTTCAGGGAGCTCTGCCAGCAGCTCAGGGTCAACATACATATCTCGGAGAATTTGGGCCAACATGATTAGTGGTTGGGCAGCTAGGATATCTGAATCATAAAAAATAAAGCATTGTTAACAAGGAGAGTATTTGATAAAGGATAGCAGTATTTTAACAAGCATAAAATGGTCCTTAAAATACCATTGATATCATATGCAACTTACTGCTAAAGGAAATGCTAATGATTATGATAATATTCTTTGTAATAAGGGTATAACTAAGACCTTTCAATCAATTTTTACTTTTAACATTTACAATTTAATCCCTGCTCTTAGAGAGATACCAGTCTCTGGATATTTAAATCTGAACGTTTTTTTTAAGCCTAACATCATTTGATCTCCACTCCCTCTCCACAGCATCCCCACTATCACCTTCCAATGAGAAACTATGTACATTTAAAAAATGCAGAGCTCTGTAGCAGACAATTAAAAATTAAAATGTAGAGTTTCAAAAAAACACAAAGTTTTCATCACAGCTACTGTCCCAGCAAAATCCAGAAGAGTAAGGCCATAAGGACGTGGAAAACGAGGACACATTGTTGTGGACACAAATATTTCCCTGTTTGCCTGAGCGCACAACATTTGTTGTGGACACAAAATTTGTGTCTGAAACACAAAAAAGTTTCTGATTTTTTTCAGAAACATTTTGTGTCTGCAACAAATGTTTCCCAGTTTGTGCAGCATGGAAACACAACTACATTTGTCTGGGTCCCACTCGTTTCCTCACCCAAGAAACCTAATGAGCAACAATGAGCAATGTATCCACAACAATGTGTCCTTGTTTGCCAGGGCCTACTTAAAAGGAAGACTCAAGGGTGGATTCTTTAAAGTGCTACTATGACGAAATTGTCATCTTTCCTATCTAAGCCATTTTAAAATATAAACAAGTAGTCTGTATGAGAAAAAGAATGCTGTTTACTATTTTCAAATATCTCTTTTTGTTCCAGAGATATTCAAGTTTTTAAAATATACAAATTATGTTGATGTCATAATCTCAACTGAATTTTGGTCAAATGTGTTGCTCAATTTGTATCAGAAATGCCTGATTCTTTGCAGTACCATTCTACTAGATGAGCTCCACAATACAAGCTTACCAGTTTTGTTACCATGGCAACATACTGGGTTCCAGACCTCCCTGATATTAAGGGCTTTGCCAGTCACCTTTTGTGTTCTATTTTAATATTATTTTGCTAATGGTGCCTCATCTGCATGATCCAGCAAGCATATAAATATGTTAGGTCTAGTTCGTAGCTGAAAACCACTAAAATATTGAAATCAGGTTGGGGGGACTGGAAAAAAGTGAGTTGCCATGGGAACCAAATTTTTTATAGCTGTAGTTGTGTTGCCTGTAGAACTATTAGCCTACCAAGTTTCAATGGCCTCTGCTGGAAATTGAGCGAGATAGCTCTATTTGTATACTTGATGTTATATTGGGTTGTCTATGATGACACCAGTCATCTCATTTGCATATTTTACACATTTTTCAAACTTTAATATCTCTGGAACTACTGCAGATACTTGGAAATGGTAAACTGCATTTTTAATCTTTCCTGGAATTCTATGTGATAAACCTAAAAATTCAAAGGGTAAAAATTTGATCACAGTGGCACTTTAAAAACTGTGAACTATTGCTCTGACACATGTTACCCAAGTGAATGTACAGTATATAAGAGAAATGCTACAAGGAATTTCCAATAGTAATGTAATTACGGAAATGCACTCACCTTGCTACAGATACATTATGCAATCAAAATTGATGGTACAGTAATTTATCAACTGATTTGCGAGAATGTACTAAGTAACTATGGCCAGTGTTGCATTCATGATATCAAAGGCACATTCATGTACACCAGGTCCCGGTTGTTCAAAGAGTGGATAACTCTTATCCAGCGGATAAATCGCTATCCGGCAGATAAAATTTATCCACTTGCGTCATTCTGGTTGTTTGAAGCTTGGATAGCATTATCCAGCCGCTATCCAGTGGATAAAGTTATCCACATCTAGGTAGGTCGTATAACTTTTTATCCACTGGATAAAACTGTTGAAAAACAGACATGGCGCCTAGAACAATCAACCATTTAATTAAAAAAATTGAAACAAAGTACCTGGAAAATCTACTGATGCACTGACTACGAAATAAAGAAATAATATGTAACAAGCGATTGATCGATCTTTTAATACTGTTGTCATTTTTTTTTTTCTGGGAGAAACACGCATTGTGCCATTGTTCCAGGGAGAACTTTTTTGGAGAACAGCAATAATGATGACCTCGTACTTTCCTTCAAAGATACTTTACATTTGTAAATCGATGAAATTTTAAAGTATTATTTTTCGATCGCTTGACAAATCTAGCATCAGTTATCGTTCATTGGTTGCTCAACATGTTGTTTAATAGCTCGGCACCGCCTAAAGATTTAAAATATTTAGTTTTTAAAGAATTGTTTCCCGGGGCCAAAAGGGCTGAAATTAAATAATACTTTGCTCTCAGAACTGGAGTCTTACCTAGCTTTTGG